>CAIGQS010000682.1:2224398-2293858 GCA_903798195.1 Danio kyathit | reverse complement strand
GGGCACCAGTGCTGACGCTGTGGCAGTCGGATGTGATTTTGCCCATTCTGACTAGCTGTTGTCTATCTGTCAGAAAGCTGGTGATCCATTGACAGAAAGAGCTAGGGACAGACAGCTTGGTCAGCTTGTTTTCGAGCAGTGATGGAATGATGGTGTTAAAGGCAGACTGAAGTCCACAAACAGTATCCTTGCATAGTTCCTCCTGGTTTGTCCAGATGTTGTAGGGTATAATTCAGTCCCATGTAGACTGCATCATCCACAAGACGTTTGCTCTATAGGCAAACTGCAGGGGGTCCAGCAAAGGTCCAGTGATGTCCTTCAGATAAGCTAGCACCAGTCTTTCGAATGACTTCATGGCCACAGATGTTAAGGCAACAGGTCTGTAGTCATTAAGTCCTGTGATTTTTGGTTTCTTTGGTATTGTGATGATGGTGGAGCATTTGAAGCAGGATTGAACTTTGCGCTGTTCTAGTGATCTGTTGAAGATCTGTGTGAAAATGGGAGCCAGCTGGTCAGCCCAGGTTCTCAGACAGGCTGGTGAAACACCATCTGGGCCTGGTGCTTTTCCTCTCTTCTGTTTACTGAAGATATGATGCACATTATCCTCACTGATCTGAAGTGCAGGGGGCGGAGGAAGATGGCTGGAGGTGTTGAGGGCTGTTTACTGAAGAAAGCATTAAGCGACCGTTACAATATCACAATAATTAACCCCCAAAAGAGCAGCGCAAGAACTACCAGACTGCTGTTGTTTGCAAGATGGGGGCATTTCTGCTTGCTTTCTGCCAACACAACACACATTCCTGATGTGCGAGTCCCATAAATACAGCACTACAACATACAAAAGAGAGAGAGAGAGAGAGAGAGAGATCGACTTGGAATATCACCTACCAGTTTAATAATGATTTGATCAGCTGTAGTTACGCTGTTTTAATATTCTAAGGGCTTATTATGCCGTCCTGTCGCTATCTTGCGGATGAAAACGTCAACCGTCTTGGTCTACTCAGTAGGGCAGGCTAATGGCCCCCGACGCACTGTAGGCTGTCCTCTGGTTGTTGCTGACTGTGTGTGGGCGGAGTAATACACAAAGGTGAAGGTATATATATATATATATATATATATATATATATATATATATATATATATATACACACATACATTTATATATATATATATATATATATATATATATATATATATATATATATATATATATATATATATATATATATATATACACACATATATATACATATACAGGGCTCGAAATTAACCTTTTTTTCTTGGTAGCACCAGTGCTCCTAACTTCAAAAATTTAGGCACACCAGACAAAATTTAGTCGCACACACCAAAACTATGAGCACCGTTACTTCACGTTTTATATTAACAGATTAATTGCATTTGAAAAACACTAATCAAAACTAACAACTAAACAAAATCTGCAATGCGCACACCGGCCCTGCACGCACTGCTTGATGTAATTGAGAACTGAATTAACAATAACTGAATTAACTCGTGTTCTCTGATATTGCACAGATGATATTAACATAAAACTTATTATTTGCATACGTCATCTTAATACCCTGCTGAAAAGACCAGCATTGCTGGTCACCAGCAAGACCAGCATATGTTGTGTTTTGGTGCTGGTATGCTGGTGACCAGCATGGGATGCTAACATAGAGTTAGTGCTTAACAAATTATGAATTCATTATTTGCTAATGCTTAATAATACTTAATAAATTATTTATAGTGTGGTTATTATAAGTGTTACCAACACATTAACATCATAAATCAAGTAACTGTTCATTTTCTTCGTTGTTGTTTTTTAATGTCCATGATTTTTTCCGTAATGTAACGTCCAGCCTTTATAAATCTGGCCTGCAGCTCTTGCTCCTCCACATGGCTTTTCACCAGCCACTCCTTGAACCAGGCTGAAAAGAATATGTACAGATACGCAGTGATGTTTCTGTCCTACAAGAACAAAGACACATTTATTACTTCATATCTCAGTACTTGGCATTTTACAAAGAATTTGTGGCTACGTCTACCTTTTAGTGTATGTAGTTTTTGTGGGGTTAAAGGCTTCTTTGTGGTTTTTCTGGTGGGGCATTCCATCCCTGTAAGACTTCTCACCCCCAGAGTCTCCGTGCCCCAGAATGCCACAGCCAAATCTTTAACAACTATAGAATCCCATTGTGCTTTTCTGTATTGCTGTCCAGGTCTCACTGCGGATTTGAATGTCTCCATGTCTTACCAATTGAATCTGACAGAATGAGAATAATCAAAAATATGATTGTACATACAGTATGCACATAAACATCTGTGCAGTAGGGGTTTTTAATATTAATACATGTGCAAAGATGATGAGGGCAATGTTGTACCTTATCTTCTTTTGTGGATAGAGATGGCTGCTCACAGTTAAACCCTCAACAATTACAGCAGAAAACCTTTAACAATATCTGCAGTCTTTGCCAATTCTAAAGCAGTGTACTAAAATTTGATTTTGGTATATGCATAGCATAAATAAATAAACCCAGGCATTCAAAAACACTGTTTTTGTCCAAATCTTTATGCATCTATCCTTTTTTGTATCTTGGACCTCTGTATTTTTAATACTGTATGTAAGGCAATATGAGATTCTACTTTCAAAGGTGCTATACAAAATAAAGTTTATTAATATAGTTTATTATTCCCAGATCAAATTAAATTTATAATGCCTTCAGCGTGTCCTGGATCTACCCCTCAGATGGTGCATCGTGATCAGATGCCCAAACCATAGGTCCTGTCTGGCAGGGGTGGCCAGCTTGGGTAATGATGTGCTCTGCAAGGTAATGTTATGGAGATGTTGTCTTTGCTTATCTCAATCTTTGTTTAGTGAAGTGAAGTATGGTTAAAATTGGTCCTCTGCATTTGACCCATCCAAGTGCACAGACACGAGTGAGCAGTGAGAGCACACACAGTGTTGGCAGCTGTTGCTTCTAGTGCCCGAGAGGGTGGTGCCAATTAGGGGTTTGGTGCCTTGCTCTAGCTATCCCCCACATTTAATAAGAGTGCAATTTTATTTATGTCTGGAAAAATAAGTATCACTACGTAAACAAAAATGATTTGGTTTACAGTTATGAAGAAGTTGATAAATGTTATTGACCTGGATTTGATGAAAGGGGTTCTAAAAATGCAGTGGTTAAGATCCTTTTGCAAAGTAGGTGGTACTAACTTTTTGATCTGATGTGCTTTTGAACGGTGTAAACTGCCTCTCAAAAACTAAACTGTCTTTGTTTCACCAACAGGTCCTATTGTGCTGAAACTAGCCTTTTCCCACAATTCAGTCCTCATAAAACATCTTTATGGAACGATTGTTTTATTTCATATTGAAATAAGTCTTTATTTTATGAAAATTGGGCTAAAAATAATATTATTTCTTCATTGGATATGATGGATAGCCATGGTGACATTCTTTATTACAATAACATCTGCTTAAAACATGGTTTTAAAATTAACGAGCTTCAGTTTACAATCATTAATGTGTATCCATCAAAAGAATTCCTGAGATTAAAATTTAATACTGAAGATAACTCTTGTCAGTGTTGTGAAAGTGATGTTGAAACCACTGAGCAGATTTTCTACAATTGCATATACTCAGAGTTATTTTGGGCTCATGTACATGACATAATGTCTCATGTACCCCCTTCTTTTTTACACTTTATTAATGAACGTGCTATTATTGCTTCATCACTGATTACTTTGTCAAATGATAAAGCTACTAAAGTAGCTCCTTTTTTTCAATGATTTCTGCACCCTATAGCCCCTTCACAACCCTTTGAAGCTTTATATTGTATAAACTTTTATAATTTATTTACTTTTTATTTTTAGCGTCAAATATAATTGTCTTTACCATATGCTGCTTTTTTCCTATATTGGTGTCTGCCTATTGTTGTAATTGTATCATTTCATGCTTGTTTATGCATATAGGGCCTACTTTGTACATTTTTTTTTTAACATTTAATAAAACCCACCTAAGTTTGCCCACCTAAAATTGCTGGTTAGTAGTAGTCAGATACAGCAGACAGCACACAATATAATCTATCAGTGCACATGAGCAGTACAGTATGTCTTGCATATAAATAATAATTTGAATGAACATATAGCTGAAGTGTTTCCGTAGTCTGCGAAGTACTGGAAATAGTATGTAAGCTAACAAATCACTCATGTTCTCATTCACAATAGAGACACTGGGATTCCCGAACACCGATTTATTTGTAGTAATGTGGGAGTTTTCACATGAACGTATCTTTAAAGGCAACCAGTTGTCTACAGAAAGTTTAATTGTCTTCATGAAGAAAACTCGTTTCTTTTCTCAAATTAGTCCATCAAAATAAATGTGCAGTGTTTTGGAACCAAAGTCTTCATTTGTTACCCACAACACATCAAGATTTTGATGGCACATGGCATTGTGTAGTCTGAACAGGGATACATGGAGTCTGCATCAGTTGGTCACTGTCATTGCCTTATGGCGAGTTCACACTGCACGAGTTTAGCCAGACTTTCATTCGCCAACAAGTTTTGTGAAATTGCAGACAAAAGCTCAAACTTGGAGGCAAATAGGTGTTTGTTCACTCGAGTGACAAACAATGTGAATGATCAAAAACACAATCTAAGGGTGTAGGACAGTGTTCCCCTCCCCAAACATTTTCTCCTCCCTAATCTTTCGAATTCTCTTTTCAGTGCCGACCATTTGATTGGTAAATCAACACATTGTTAGATTTTGCTGTATTTGGCTAAATCGTTCTTTAATTAATAATTAGTTATTTTGTGTTCTTGCAGCCCCGTAGCAGCTCTCACATCCTGGTACTGGGCTGTGACCCCTGATCTACGCTACAAAACAGTTGTCAAAATCTTCACCCCTCTTCAGTTATTGAGTTTAAATCTTCAGGTGTTCAAAGGGTGTAGTTTTCAGTAAGTTGATATGTGTTCAAGAGTTCACATTTGTTTGGCATGCTGTCCCAAGAGAGAGCTTTAAGCTCATAAGATATGGCTTACTAAGAGCTTGACTATGGTGCCAATTTAGAATGTTCAATTTACTTAGGTCGCGTGTTTTAGACTGTGGGAGGAAACCAGGGGACCCGGAGGAAACCCACGCAAGCACAGGGAGAATGAGCAAACTCCGCACAAAAGTCAATTGGTTCAGTAGGGACTTTAACCTGTGACATTCTTGTTGTGAGGCAACAGTGCTAATCAATGGGCTGCTGTGTTGCCCAATCTAGAAAGGAGGGGGAGTAGGGGTGGGAGGGGGAATCTTTAAGATGAAGATGTCTGTGGTAAGAAACTCTGATCACTTATAGTGAGTCACGAATCATCTGATTAGTGTATCATGTATTAGCTAATGCAGGATCAGCCGTGGACAATCATAAGCATGTGATCCTCTCGAAAGTAGTTTAGAAATAAACTTCACATGAATAAACAGCCAAACTACATGAAAAAGCTGCCCTTTTGAATATGTGTGGACAAGGCCTTAATTTTGAGGACTCTGCTCTCCATTGTGAAGCTTCATGTGAGTGTTGAGACTTCTTTTACATTTAAAGCCTTTTCCACACTCACTGCATTTAAAATGATCCTCTCCTGAGTGAGTCTTCATGTGTTGCCTAATGGAGTCTTTGCGTGTGAAACCCTTTCCACACTGACCACATGTGAACACTATGGTTCCAGTGTGACCATTCGTGTGATCCATGAGGTTAGCTTTGTTTGTGAACCTCTTTCCACACTGAGCACATGCAAACGGCTTCTCTCCGGTGTGACTTATCATGTGGTAATTGAGTGCGCTTTTACATGTAAAACTTTTACCACACTCTGTGCATTTGTAAGGTTTCTCTCCAGTGTGAATCCTCATGTGGACGCCAAGATTTTGTTTTTGAACAAAACTTTTCCCACACTGTGTGCAAGTGAATATTCTCTCTCCAGTGTGAATTCTCATGTGCACTGCAAGGTTTCCTGTCTCATAGAAGCTTTTTCCACACTGTTGGCATGTGTATGGCCTCTTTCCAGTGTGTGTTCTTATGTGGATTTTAAGGGTGCTATTATGCTTAAAACTCTTTCCACACTGACGGCAAGAGTAAGGTTTCTCCCCAGTGTGAATTCTCATGTGCATTGCCAAGTTCCCACTAGTATAGAAGCTTTGTTCACACTGTTGGCATGTGTACAGCCTCTCTCCAGTGTGAATTCTCATGTGGATTTTAAAGTTTTGTTTTTGACAAAAACTCTTTCCACACTGTTCGCAGGTGTAAGGTTTCTCCCTAGTATGAGTGTTAATGTGAACATCAAGGTTTGGCTTTTGACTGAAACTCTTTCTACTCTGTTTACAACTAAAATTACACCTAGATTTGGATTTTCGAGGTCTTCCATGTGATGAAGTCTTTTTAATCAGGGTGGGTTTTTCATCAGTCGTTATGTCTTGGTCTTCCTCTTTCATTTCATTCCGTTGATGAGTCTCTTCTTTCAGCACCATCAGGCCTTGAAAAAAAAAAAAAGTTAACTTAAGTATGAAGGCACAAAGTGACAAGCATGAAATGGATGTTTCGCCCACAAATTAAAATGACCTTACCATTTACTCTCCGTCATGTGGTTTTAAACATTTCCTTTCTTCTGGAACACAAAGTAAGCCAGTGTTTTATCAAAATATCTTCTTTTGTGTTCAACAGAATCAGGAAACTCATAAAGGTTTAAAACCACACAAGGAAGAGTAAATGGTGAGGCTATTTTCATTTCTGCATCAACTATCCTTTTAAAGGGTTCCTATTATGAACCTTTTTTTACAAGATGTAAAATAAATCTTTGGTGTTCCCAGAATGTGTCTGGGGTTTCGGCTCAAAATCAAATCATATACCTTGCACTATATTTAATTTTAAGGGTTAAAGGAAAACCAAGCTCTTGTTGTGCCTGTGGCTTTAAATGCAAATGATCAAATGCACCTGCTCTAGATCCGGGGTTTGTGAATGTGAAGCGTCTGTTAATGAACTCCAGGTATAGCATGTGCAGTGTGGAACCTGATTACAGATAACCCAGGATTCTGTTTATACAAGGTTAGAATGACCCAGGGTTAACAAGTGCTCATAGTGTGAAAAGCCCTAAAAATACTCAGCATCAGCTCTCAGGATAAACAGAGTACAATGACAAACAGCGACATACAAAATTTGTCAATCATGTCATAGTAGTGACCTGATCTCTCATATGCCATTACTTTAGAAATTCCAATTCAGTTGCCTATTGGAGAAATGACCAGGAATAATAAACAGCAGAAAACAGTAGTTGCTCTACAAACAAGTGTGTTCATGACTATACATACAAAGAAATATAATAAAATTAGAAAATATGACTTTGCAACATCAAGCAGCATTAGGCATGGGCCAGTATAAGATTCTGACAGTATGATAACCTTGAATAAAAATGTCACGGTTTCACGGTACTGTGATTACTGCTCTAAAATATATTCTTTTTAAATGTCTGGGTAAAAAACAAACACTTTTTCCCCTTTGAGCACAATATATTTTCTTTTGAGAAACTTTTATAATATTTTGGAGCAGTAAACATGTCAGGCTAAATATTTCAAATTAATCCTTGACTTCTGCTGTCTTCATTAGCTTCAATAACACAGATTTCTTTACGATTTTAAAATGGCATTTTGGATATCTTTTCTGCTGGAGAGACCATATCGTAGGAACGGTATAGCAGAAAATTTTGACGGTTTTAAAACCTTGACTTTTCCAAACCGCGTATACCTTGAAAACAGTTATCATCCCATGCCTAATCAGTATAAGACTCTTTTTAGGATCTAAAAATTAATTCTTAAAAAATAAAATAAAAAAATAAAAAGTTTCAAGCAAAAAGATTCCAATGGCGGCGCCATAAGGTCAATATTCTGACAAACTTTACACTCAAATGTTTGCATATCATCAGCATGCTGTAATCCATTTCTTAAGCAGCAAAAGTCATTTTTAGACTAGTTTGTTGGCCAGTTGTAGTCAGTGCAATGCTAAACGTTATTGTTCCACTATAATTTGTTCGTTTTGTCTCAAGTCATCCCACAACATCATCATATAGTGTAGAATACTGTACAATGTTTTATATTACTTAATTATTTTAGAGTCCATTTCATTCAGCATATTTAATATTGGGGGCATCCACGGTTTTTGACATACTTTAAACCAGGGTTTCTGCAGGTTTCACCAAGTTAAAATGTAAGACTTTTTAAGACCATTATGAATGAAATTTTAGACTCATAAAGGGCTAAAGGCTAAGGAATTTTTTTAAATGGCCCAGATAGAAAATACTTTTATTTGCCCGATCAAAAAAATATTATAATTTAATACATTTAATAATACAATAATAAATGAATAATTAAAAAAATGTAAATATTTTAGATATTTCTTAGCAAAAGAGTTTAAATATTGTGTAAAAACAAGCAAGCTTTACTTGTATCCATACACTTTTTCCAAAACAAACTTTCTTTAAAATAATAATAAAAAAATGAACAAATGTTTTAAAAGTATTAAAAACTATAATAAACTAAATCTAGGCACAATAATCTGTCCAGGTCGATGCTCTCAGCAGTAAATACATGGAGCACGTTTAAACAAATGTTATTGTAAGGAAAATAATTAAACCTTTATGATAAATAGAGTTAAAATTACCTTTTTGAATAAAAAAAAATAAAGTTTTAATGAGATGATTGTTGGTGATTGTATGGGTTTTGGCCAGATTGGGTAGCAAAACATGAACAGAGGAAAATGAAGACTTGTTTAAAAAAAGATTTAGGACCTACAACACAATATTTCAGTAAATTTAAGACTTTTTAAGGTCTAAAATTTAGATTTTGGAATTTAAGAATTTGGAATTTAAGACCCTGCGGAAACCCTGTTTAAACACAATAGCCCTGGTAATTAGTTATTATAATAATTATATAATTCTAACTCGGATACTATCTGTGAGAACTAGTAACAACTACTAGAAACAAGTTTAAACTCAAAGAAGTTGATGAAAAAAGGGAATTGTGATCAACGTGACATATGCAAATGGAAAGTACTAAGCCAACACTATCACTGTAATAGCAGATATCTTCTATGAGAATACTGTAGGTCAAATATCGTCAGCTCAGTTAAACCTTTTTAATTTATTTTATAAAGCGCCAGTGCTCAAGGACTCTTTACAAACAGTAGAAGAACAAGAAAAGCAATAACTTTAAGAAGGTGAGAAAATGGGAGACTAATAATACATAAAATAATGACAAAAGACATGAGAACAAGAACTAAAGAAACTCATTCCTGTCTTTCAATGAGTACTTATGTGCATTTAGGAGAACTAGGCAGCACACTCAGGGCTGCAAGATGGATTTAATTTAGTATTCTTATTATTAAAATATATCTGAATGAGGATCAAATGACTGAGTTGGTCTTTGAGAATGAAAATTAACCTGTTTGTTGCCGTGAATCTTCCTGTTTGACTCTGAATGTTTCTTCAATCTTCACATCTTCACTCTCCTCTTTAATAAACGCCATCTTTATAACAGTGTGGAGATCAGTCGCTTCAGCAGGAGTTTTTCTCTGTGTTTGGACACTTTATCCTGTTTAAAATGAACAAAACAATAAAAATGTTCAGTTTAAAATAAATAAAACAATGAACAGAAACAAAATAACTTCTCTTCAACACTTGCTTCAACAGTTTCTTTATATGAGAGTCATTAACAAGAAGAAATCAGGTAAAAGAGTAAGTCTGAGCAAGAAACAATAGCCACAAATGAGCTGATTAAAACTAGTAACGTGACTCTATTTCTTATATACAGTGATGAATACTTAGAATGAAATGACATTATGCTGTTTAATAAATTAAACCTTCATTAAAACACTTATTACACACATTTCTGTTACTTTATTCAAACAATAGCCCTGTAAAATAGTACTACATTGTATAAAGAGTTAAAATAATACTGTTAATAGCAGGTACATCATTTAGCATCGGGTAGAAAACCTGAAACTTTAATCAATCCGTGTATATCTGTGTAAAAGCTTTAAAACAAACCTTTCTCCAGTTGAATCACAGCATGGAATCACAGCGCAGGATCGGCGCAGCCTTATGACGTCACAGCGCCACGCCAAAATAAAAGTCTTTTTAAAAAGCTCTTTAGTCATGACTTATTGATAAATTTATCCCTCGTTTTCCACTTTACACTGTATCTGCTCTCTTTCTCTCTCTCTCACACACACACACACATTCAGTATTTGAAGCTGATCAAAACCTTTAAACATTTTTAAGACAAATTTGAAAAACATTTTTAATCCACTTTATGATGACTTGCATGTCTAAAACACATTACTTCCTATTAATATCCAAATCTCATCCTCGTAATTAGGACCTCTTCCTATTTTTACAACTTCCTCTCTAGGGTTTATTTTTTTAAATAATATCTGTAATATAATATTTAACTTTACCTTTACTTACAGAAGCATTAAAGGGGAAGTTCACATAAAAATTACAATTCTGTCATTTACTCATCCTCTACTTGTTCCAAACCTGTTTGAGTTTCTTCTGCTGAATGCAAATGAAGATACTGAAGAATACAGGGGCAAAAAACAGCCACTATATGGGTCAATGGTTCCAGCGCTGGACTGAAACAAAAAATAAATAAATAAATAAAACAGTCCTGGCGTTTTGGGCCAGAGTGGCCCAATGCATACAATCAACATGCTACCCATCTGTCTACATCCCTGAATGTGTTTACAACTCCTATTCTATAAAAGCACAAAAACCATACACACAAGTCTTCGCACAAGTAATCAACATTTTGTTCCAGTTCCTGTCTGACTGCTTGAGTCTGTAAAGCAGTGGTGGGCAAACTTTTTAGACCCGAGGGCCACATCAAGTTTTGCAAACCAAGTGAAGGGCCACATGTCAAATCCTTCAAAAAATTACTTTTATTTAAAGTGGCAGTATGCATGGAACATGTAATATCGGACAGAAACATGTCACATTAACACAAAACATATTTTTTAATAGTAATTATTGAGTCAAATTTACAAGTCAAATTAATTTGCACAGCTATTTATATTTACTTATCATCATCATCATCATAAAACAATAAAATAATCCCTTATAAAATATAATAATAATAATAATGTAATCATTTTTACAGTGGAGAATAGAAAGGCTATTGTCTAATAGAACAAATCTTATATTAACACATTAAAAATAATTCTTAAAGTTTACTATTCAGTCAAATTTATAATAATCTCATTTGCACTGGTTTTAGAATATACAGATCAATCATCATAAAACTGGATGAAACCACAAATCTTTGATAAAATAACTTTTTTAAGTGGATGTATGCATGGAAAATATATTCTATGACAAAAGTTAACACACTTAACCATATTATTATATAATTTGAGTCAAACTTTATAACAAACTCATTTCATCTCATACTGGTTGCGCTAACTGTGCTGCGTGCAATACTGCCATCACATGGCGTTCACTTGTATTGCATCAGTAATTTACTAGTTCTGAAACCAAACCGTTACTCAAAAGCAGCATTTTAAAAACTCCCTCGCGGGCCGGATGAAAATGTTCAGCGGGCCGCATATGGCCCACGGGCCGTAGTTTGCCCACCACTGCTGTAAAGTGAGTGTTTTCAATGTACACACCAGTTTCTCTTTTCTTTCAGACTTCACCTCATAACCCTCTGGCTATTCTATAAAAATGTCATCCTCTATTGGTGCATGTAAATATGCTGCTTTTACATCCATCTGGTGAACAATCAGTGGCAATTCGGTGGCCCAGTGGGTTACATGTTCGCCTCACAGCAAGAAGGTCGCTGGTTCGAGCCTCGGCTGGGTCAGTTGGCATTTCTGTGTGGAGTTTGCATGTTCTCACCATGTTCGCATGGGTTTCCTCCAGGTGCTCCGGTTTCCCCCACAAGTCCAAAGACATGTGGTACAGGTGAATTGGGTACGCTAAAATTGACTGTAGTGTATGTGTGTGTGTGGATGTTTCCCAGTGATGGGTTGCAGCTGGAAGGGCATCTGCTGTGCAAAACATGTGCTGGATAAGTTGGCAGTTCATTCCGCTGTGGCGACCCAAGGATTAATAAAAGGATTAAGCTGAAAAGAAAATGAATGAATAGTGAACAATCAAATTTTCTTCTGCCGCTATTAGCATTAACACTCTTAGACTAGCAGGGCTGCCAACTTTTGATTTTAGTTTGGAGTGAGAATTTATGCCCTTCCCATATGCCAACACCCCCAAACCTGTTACCACCCACAAATAAAACACACGCAAACCAAAAAATTTTTTATCACATGACATGTATATTGTAATTTGTCAAAACATTACAATTAAACAGGTGTACTCTTAACATAAATTACAAATTTAGCAATTAACATGTACTCGGTTGTAAGTGTTGGTAGCTGTTTTTGCAGCTTTTATCACAGAATGGGGTGGCTCCCACTTATAGCACGGCTCCAAGTTTGCCATCTTTATGGTCATTAAAGATGACAATGTTCCCTCCAGGGCCAAGCTGTTTCGTGATTTTGTCTTGTTCAACCCCACCAAGGAAAACACCCGCTCTGCATCAGCATTGGCATGTGGTAAAACCAAGACCAGTTTAGCAATGGTGGAGAGTGTGGTAAACCTACCCACCCCTGTGACCTGTAAAGCATGAAAGCATGCTTATTTTACACCTTTCATGCTTTAAGAAAAGTAACTGAACATTGATTTCCAGTTGTAAAAGACCTCCTAAGACTTCTGACCTTATGTTTTGAATTTGCCATATTGGACCAGAAGTCCTCAATGTCTGGGTCTGCTGCCAAGTTAGGCAGTGGCATGGTTTGGTAATCCAAGAACTCCTCTTCCAATGCATCTTGTTCTTGTGGGCTGTGGTAAGGCAGAAGATGGGCAAACCTTTTTTTAAAGAGAAAAATGTGGCATTACAAACTTGCACACACTACATAAGAGAAATACTGTACAAAAGGTAAGATGAAATTAGTTGTTCAAAAAAGACAAGTAAATCATTATCAATTTCAGAGAAAAAATATAGAAATTCACACAAAAACTAATAAATTTCACCTGTCTACAAAGTAGAAGACATCATCGACTCCACATTCTGCTCTCTGCCTCACATCAACAAATTTGGCATGCGTCAGCAAGGGCTCTCTGAGTGGAAGTCTTTGTAGAGCATATTCAACTGCTCTCATTAGGAACTTTAGAGCAGCAGTGTGGAATTTGTTCACTTGATGGGCTGTGATGTCCCCAGAATTTAATAGAGGGTTGAGTCTTGCCCTTGTGGTAAAGCCGATGCTAAGTTTGTTTCCTTTCAGAAATGCAGAAAACACAAATTCCAACATACATTAAAAGAAACGCCATTAAAAGAAAACACCCAATACTTACACCTTTTCTTGAGGTTTATCTTTCCTTGTCATTTTGTCCTACAATAATTTCTTGCACATTGTAAAAAAAAAGTTGCTTACTTAAATGTTTAAGTTGAACCAATTTAGTTTTTACTACTTATTTCAACTTACATAAATTAAACTGACTTAAAACAGTTTTAATTTGTTCAATTTAAAATAGGGTATATGCAGAAGGACTTTTAATTTTCAGTAACCCAGTTCAAACGCTTTCAGTGAACTGTATGCAATTACAAAATCATCAAATTTAAGGTCTGTTTTCTTTAAAAATCAATGATCTTCACTGCCCGATATATGATAGAAAGTGGGTCTCAGAAGTGAATTAAATTCCATTGTCCTGCTCCATGTCTTTAAAATATGGAAATTTATTTTACCACAGTATTTTCAATGGAGTTTCTGCGCTTGCCTGCTGCTCCTGATGGCACTTGTTTTTAAATGCCTTTTTTACACTTGTTTTAATCTCGTTTTATGCTCGAACAACTAAATTGATGTTTAAAACTATTTAACAAATTACATTTTAATTACATTTCTATGTCAATGCTGTAAAAGGAACCATATAAAATTGAAAAGTCACATTAACCTTTCACCAGAAGTTTAATTCAGTAGGGGGAAAACTCTAGCTGTGCATATAGCCTACTAAGTTGAAACCTCTGTGTCACGCTGGTATACAAAGAAGTCAGAGATGGTTATCTTTTCATTAGGTTTATTCAACGTAAATCATAATAGGTTATCACACTGTGCTGGGCAATGGGAGATCATCCGAGGAACACCTCATACGTCTTCGCCTGGTAAACCTGGCGACAGTCAAGACTGGGTTAACAATCCTCACACCTCCGTTGGTGGCAGTGTGCACAAAGTGCAGGCAGGTGAATATAGATCTTCGGATGTGGTAAGATAATAAAGACACTTCCCTTATCAGTGCGATGATTACGAAGACTCAGAAGGAACATCCATGGAAGAAGAGAAGACGAGGGAGCTTGGGTGAAGACAACCATAAGACTTCAATACCGGACGATGAGTGAACGGAGGAGGTGAGTTTATATAGTGTCCGGGCTAATAGTGAACAGGTGCAGATAATTAATAATCAGGGGAAGGTTCTCGGGATTGGCTGGGACTGGTGTGAGATGGTGAAGCTGGATTGGGTGAGTGAGGACGAGCCGGGGATGTTACACTCTGTAACTTACTAAAATAATTTAAAGTAACTTAGATACCCTGTATGCTGTTATATGTACATTTCACAATGTACTCGTATATTTAGTATGTAATAAGAATATGCCTAGTTGTTGAAAGCTTTTCTGTGAAAAAAGACAATTATAATTATCTTCTATAGACATATAATGCTATAAAAAAATTTGTAATTGCAATACGTGCTAAAACAATATAGAAGTCAGCGTAATACAGTATAACAGGTTCAGTGACTTGTTCTCCTAGCAAAAGGAATCAACCTTTAAAATACAATAAATACATTAAAATAGTCACACGAGAAGCAGTGCGATGTGGCTGTATATCGGCACTGGTGGGAGGTGTGCATTAATGTCCACCAGTGCCGATATACAGCCACATCGCACTGCTATTCGTGTGATATTGTGTTTATACAACAGTTTGACAGCATAATCATGTATATAAAAAAGAAAAATCAAACACGGAGAGTCTCAAAATCCTTTTGTATGAGGAACTACTTTCTTCCGCCGTTCATTCACATCTGCTGATGTCAGAACAACAGAAACCATTGCTCATTCACCAACGTCACTTTAGAGCTAGTGTTTGAAATATTCTCTAGCGTAATATCTAAAGTGATGACAAAACAGATAATTTTGCTCACATTATAAGATTATATAGGTGGGAGATTACAATATTACTATGGATACAGCACTACAACATACAAAAAAAGAGAGATCGAATTTTTATTTACCAGTTTAATAATGATTTGATTAGCTGCACTTTGAAATTACGCTGTTTTTCTCTTAGGGCTTATTATGCGGTCTGTGTCGCCATCTTGTGGATGAACATCGTCAACCTTCTTTGCTCAAAGACAGGTTAATGGCGCGCTGACTTTCTGAAATTATAAATATTTAAAAATAGCCACCATTCTTGTAAATAAATAATAAATAAAAAATATTTTAATTTGAAATATTTACAATTACCTGGCAGATGGTTTTCCTTCTCCACATATGGAATAGCGTGAGGCTCGTGATGGGTCTGTAGTACTGTGGGGAAGATAAACTTGGAACACAGCTTGCGAATGAGTTTGGTCATCTAAAAAAAATAAATTATTAAATTGAAAGACAAAATAATTGGTAAAATGAAGGCTTTCAAAATTACTTTTTATACCTCATCCTGCAAAAGAAATATGGAAGTTTTTTCCCTCTGGAGGAGAAGATTTAAAGAGCTGAAGACTGGTATAGTGGGCTGATAGAAAAGGAAGTAGATTTCTGTCATGGGGTCTGAAAAGGTTCCCTGTAACCTCTTAAATCTTGGCTGGCTGTTTTCTGAGAAAAGTGAAATAAAATAAAGATACAGTAAAACTCAATTTCAAAACAGCATATTATATTTCTGCATGTATTAGACTAGTTATCTTACCTGCTGATTTAAAATAGCTGGCCAGTACCTCATATAATCTGAGAATGCGGGTTACACAGGTTTCAAGACTCAACCACCGCACAGAGACATGCTGCAGAACCTCCATGTACCCTGAATTGAATTGTTCACAAAATTCTGCATAAAAGCAAATAATTCCATAATAAGTTACAGCAGTTAACTGTTGCTCAAAATCTGCAACATTTGAGTAAAGCTAGGTAAGAAAATACCTGCCAGAACCCCCTTGCGATTGGTGCTGCCCTTAAACCAAAAGCCTACATCAACCACAACATCTTCGATATCGAAATCAGACACCTGTAAATAATCTTTAATATATGAAAGTCATAATCTGCCCACCAAATATAAAAAAACATGTTTAACTTACATTTACCTCAGAAAAGGCAAGACCAGCATGTTTTGCAGTGTTGTGTAATATGTGACATGGGCACCCATGTACATAAACACTGCTGTTTTTCTTTAGAATTCTTGAGGCAATTGAATTGTGTTGTCTGATGTTTACGGCTGCATTGTCCACAGAAAGGCCAATGCAGTTGGACCATGGGATGGCATTTTCTTGTAAGGCATTATCAATCTTTTGGAAAATTAGCTCTGCTGTGCCAGATCTGGTTCCGCTAGTTGTGCACATACTAAGGAACAGATGGGCCACCTTGTTCACATCAAACACGCGCACAGTAAGAGGGTTCATCTTTTCTCTTCCTGCGTCAACAAACAACTATGATCACAAACTAATATAGTAAAAACAGGCCACATTTATACCAGAATGCAAACATTTCCATAGGGGGAAACAAATTTTCAACATGAAAAAAATGAAGGGGTGGGCAATTAACTGGAAATGCATTCAGTACCGCATACAACAACAAAAAATGTAAGAAAATTGATTAGGTATATACATAAAACACTGCATGATCTGTATGAAACATTCATTGATTCCAGTTACAGATCCAAAGGAATTCATTTAAGTGTGGTAAGTGATTAACATAAAATGAACCATTAAAGTCATTTACTTACCACCTGATGAGCTTGATGGATTTTTCGACTAAACCCTTTTGCGTGCAGGTAAAACTATTTGGAAGCAAAAATAAACTCTTGATTAAAAACTTGATTAAAAGGGAATTGCATAAAAAAGTATACAAAATAAATTAAAACTGTTTGGTCTCGAAAAAACATGTTGATGCCACAGGCCTGTCATGTATCTTCCAGTCAGGCTAATAAAACTGGCTGATTAATATTAAATATAAAAATTACAAGATTAAAAATATATATTTTAAATTCAAAAATTTGTCTTTATTTTTCTTTAATGTACACATATAGGCCTTGCTTATGTTGATGTAGCAAACACTGCAAACAAACCTGCTGTATCACTGGTTAACTGTTCAGCAAGCTGAAGACCTGAGCTGGTTGGATCACTTTCCACTCTAACGTTAGGCTTCTTGCGTACTGGAAGAACTAGGGAAAACAACATTTTAAAATTAAAAGAAGGGTGGGGTGCAACTAATTGGAAGTTCGTACGCTACCGCGAAAAACAACGAAAACCACGATATAAACACTTACTGTAATGGTCCGCGTTGTATTTGTGATTTTTTTTTGTTATTGCCCTTCCACTCCTCGTTGCTGTTTCTAACTCATCCATATTGTCAGGATCCTCTTCTGTTAATTGGCGCGTAGTTGTAAATAGCGCCGTCCCTTAATCCTCGTCAGTTAAGGACATATTTTGAATTCTCACTACAGCAAGTTCACCTCTAAATCCAACATGAAGCTGTGGTGGATCTTGTATGTCTTTACAGTTGTCCCAGGGTGTAAATACTTCCAAAGAATGTGCTACTCTGTATACACTGTAAAAAAAATTCTGTAAAATTTACGGAAAAATACTGGCATCTACGGTTGCCAGAACTTTTTTGTAAAATATACAAAATTTTTCTGTAAAATTGTTTATACAGAAATATGTTGTATTTTTTACAAGAGAAAAATTTATTAATTAACTGATGCAAAGATAATTTACAAACCTTTGAGTTAATTATTTTTATTTGCAGAGAGCAACTACATTTTAATTGGCATTTACTGGCATTAAAAGCAATATCTTAAATGTCTAAGTAATATATCTGAGCATATTGATATTGAGAACCATTGCACATCAGTTCACTACAAAAACTTTTTAAATAATGCAAAGTCATTAAAAGCATTATTGTGTTTATGTGTGACTGGAATTAAACAGATTTCCACTGCATTAGTAACTACACCATTACATTTAAATAAAAGAAGATGCAGCATAACATCAAATACTTTTAGTTCATCTTGGACTTGCACACAGCCGCTACTATTCTCCACAATGGTGACACAAAAAGTTTTTACGGTATTTTGCTGTTGTTTTTCTTGATTTTACAAAAAAATACTGGCAGCTGTGGTTGCCAGTAATCCACTGTTTTTAACATTTTACATTCATAAATTCGGGCAACGCAGTGGCGCAGTAGGTAGTGCTGTTGCCTCACAGCAAGAACGTCGCTGGGTCACAGGTTCGAACCTCGGCTGGGCTGGGTCAGTTGGCGTTTCTGTGTGGAGTTTGCATGTTCTCCGTGCGTTCGCGTGGGTTTGCTCCGGTTTCCCCCACAGTCCAAAGACATGCAGTACAGGTGAATTGGGTAAGCTAAATTGTCCGTAGTGTATGAGTGTGAACGTGTGTGTGTGGAAGTTCCCAGAGATGGGTTGCGGCTGGAAGGGCATCCGCTGCGTAAAATCGTGCTGGATAAGTTGGTGGTTCATTCCGCTGTGGCGACCCCGCAAGGGACAAAGCCGACAAGAAAATGAATGAATGAATGAATTCATAAATTCAATCTACAGAATATTTTCGTTAAAAATACATTTCAGAGTCTGTATTTTTCATTGAACACATTTAACCCCTTAAATCACAGAGCAAAATCTTCAGTAGGGTGCTCACTACAGAGAGTTGAACACTCAGACAGTGATGATGTTAAGGAGATAATTAAGTGTTTAATTAAAGGAGGATTCTGAATTATTGATAAACAACTGTTAACAAGCAGAATCACTGAAGAAAAGAAAAACACAAATTACAGCCAAAACCAAAGATGAAATCAACTGAAAATAAAACTCTAAATAATTTTGTTAACTTTGGATTTTATTAATGCAATAGTTATGTTGCTTTTTTTATTAATAAGTGAAGTTTATACATAAACTAATTTCGAGAAGACCACGTGCTTATGATTTACCACAGCTGGTCTCGCATTAACTAATCATGATCTTCCAATCATATGATCCCACATATACTATAAATAACCACTGTTTCAGTCCACTGCTATCTTCGTATGGAAGAATGCTCTGCTTGCGCACCAGCAAAAAACTTCATACAAACTCGCTGCAAAACGAACGAACGAACGAACGAACGAACGAACGAACGAACGAACAACAACATACAACAACAACAACAACAACAACAACAACAACAACAACTCATATTCTCTCACTCTTCATCAGCATTACCATCATCAAATCTATCATCTACTCATCAGCATCCTCTTCAAGACAAAGACACCATGAATACCGAAATCAACAACCTGCAAGAAAATGACCAACCAAACAACAGCCCGCAAGATAACCCTGATGTCCCCGACTCTCCTCCCGCAGTACAAATTCTCTCTTCACCGCCAGGCTTTCAACTCGAGCCCGAGGCCGCTACGAGAGGCCGGCGGATCACCCGCTCCACCGCTATTCGACTTCTCCGTAACAGACCATCAGCTCAACCGAACCCAAGTCATCAAAATTCTTCACCTACCTCATCTTATGTCTCCGCCACCTCCTCCATCCATCTGCCCAAAAGAATCACCGTTTTGGAAATAAGGAAAATGCTCGCCGATCTCGGAATCCATCCGCCCAAATCTCTCAACAAACCGGAACTCCTCAAACTTTACAAAAGTGCAACATCGGACTCCCATCCTTCATCAAGCCCTTCCGCAAGACCATCCGCTCAAAGAAATACTCCACGCTTCACTCCATATCCACAAACCTCCCACTCACTGCAAGGAAAACGGAAATCTAAGCAAAAACACACAGCCGGCCACTCCCCCGCAAAACAACAACACCAGGAAGCCCGGCCGCCTCTGATGACGTCACTCACTCTTCCACAACAAGACTCCATTCAGAATAACCCAGCTTCTCTCCCTCAAACCTTCTCTACTCACTTTTCTTGGCCTCCAGCCCCCTCCAGCTCTCTTACCAGTCCTCATTTCCCTTCTACCTCCAATGCTCAAATTAATTCTCTTATTTCTGCTCCCCCCCCCCCCCCCCTCCCAACCAAACCTTTTCTTCTCTTCCCCAAACTTCTGCCTTTGGTCCTCCCCCCTCCAACCTGCCTTTATCCTCCCAAACTCCTCCAGTTAATATCCCTCATTTTTCTTCTTCACTTCCCACTGCTCACTCCAGCTCTAACCCGGCTTTTGCCTTTCCCCTCCCTGCACCAGTTTCCTCTGCACGCCCCCCATTCACCCTGTCATCTGCCACGCCTCTCCCTCCGCCAAACACTGCTCTAGCTATGGAACCTCCTCCCATCTCCAACTCCGCTCGCAACCAAATCCTCTCAGGTGCCGACATTGATCTAATTTCACTCCTTTCACCTATTTCACCTCCCGCGGCAGAACGCCAGGTCGATTGCGGCAATTTCTCTGTTTTCCTCAAACATCCAGTCAATAACCAGTCCCGCATTCTTACCCTAGCCGAATTCACCATAGCCTTCACCAGATTCACAGATATTATTTGCTCCGTATTCCCCCATAGGAGACGGGAATTAAACGATTATATGGCCATTATCGCAGAGCTCGCGCTCTCCTATGGGGGCACCCACTTCTACACTTACCACAAGTTATTTTCTGCCAAATGTGCCTTAAGAGTAACCCAGTGGAACCAGTGCCCCTACTGGGGAGCTTTGGACACTGAGCTCCACAACAGGGTATTTTTAGGATGCCGCAATCTGACCTGTGCGGTCTGCCGCTCCAGTCTGCACTCCACTACCTCATGTCCTCTGATTTCCCCTCCTTCTGATTCAGCTCAACCTCCTATCAAATCTACCAGCTACGTTCCTCGCCCTCCTAGCCACAATATTCCGTCTCTGTTCTCAGCTGCTCTAAATCCCCCCCGCCCTAGTCGCGACATCTGCCAGAATTTCAATCTTAGCAGATGTCAAAGAATGCCCTGTAGATACCTTCACCTCTGCTCCTATTGCGGCGGCGCACATGCCAAAATAATCTGTCAAGTGCTCAGAGCAAATAATAAAAAATCAAAAAATTACCTGTCGACTCCTGTGAATGTTCCTAATCTTGCTCTTGAACTAAGTTTTCACCCTGATACTAACTTTTCTGGTTTTCTCATTTCAGGTCTAACCCACGGATTCCACCCAGGCGTTTCAGCTCTCCCTTCACTCAATCTCTTCTGTCCTAATCTACAATCAGCTATCACCGAACCTGAAACTGTCGATTATCTTATTAAAAAAGAAATCGATAACAAGTTCATGATCGGTCCATTCTCAGCCCCCCCATTCAACGTTTCACGCATTAGCCCCATAGGCGTCGCTACCCGAAAATTCTCAGCCAAAAAACGCCTCATAGTTGACCTTTCAGCCCCGCACAATTCCTTTATTCCTAGCATTAACAGTACAATTCCTTTGGACGAATATTCACTTAATTACCACGATATTGAGCAAGCCATCTCTCTCATTAAGATAGCCGGTCGCAACGCTTGGCTAGCCAAGGTAGACATTTCCTCCGCTTTCAAAATCATGCCAATCCACCCAGAATTCTGGCACCTGTTTGGCATTCATTGGCGTAACCAATTCTATTTTGCAGTCCGACTAACTTTCGGATGCAAAAGCAGCCCAAAAATATTCGACATGATGTCAGAAGCTCTATGCTGGATTCTGTCTAACAATTACGGAATCCCACACCTCATCCACTTCCTAGACGATTTCCTAATAATCTCTCCCCCGTCATCACCTCCGGCCAAACACCTAGCGATCACCCAACAGGTTTTCGCTAACCTAGGAATTCCTCTAGCAGAAGAAAAAACTTCTGGACCCAGTACTTCAATCGAATTCCTGGGCATTAACCTAGACTCGCATAATTTCCAAGCATCCCTTCCTAAAGAAAAAATCGACCGAATCATTTCTTTATCCCAAATATTCCTAGAGAAACAGTCATGCACAAAACGAGAACTTCTATCTATTCTCGGCCATCTAAATTTCGCCATGCGCATCATTCCTCAAGGCCGCCCATTTATTACCCACCTCCTTTACCTATCCACCACAGTCAATGGTTTAGAAGAAATAATCCTTCTTTCTAAACCTAGTCGCAACGAACTCAGCTTATGGATCTCTTTCCTTAAGCAATGGAACGGCTGTTCCTTTTTCTACAGCGACTTGTTAGCATCTCCCATAGATATTAATCTATACACAGATGCTGCCCCATCAGTTGGTTTCGGAGGTTTCTATAAAAGTCATTGGTTCGCCTCAACATGGCCACCTCAATTGAACTCCATTCCAAAAAACCAACGTTCTTCAGCCTTATTTGAACTTTACCCAATAGTAGCGGCCGCCATAATGTGGGGAGACGATTGGTCCACATCCAACATTCTAGTCCACTGCGACAATGAAGCTACCGTACATTGCATTAATAAAGGCCGTTCCCACTCCACGTCAATTATGCCACTCCTAAGACGCCTCATCTGGATCTCTGCTAAAAAACAATTTATTATGACTGCTGAATATGTTCCTGGCTGTAAAAATGTAATTGCTGACTCTCTCTCTCGTTTCTCGTTCCAGAAATTCTGGCTGCTTGCCCCGGAGGCGGACCCTCATCCAACGCCTGTCCCTCCATATTCAGAAATGATATTTCCATAAACCACCCTCTCTACAAACTCCAACAAACCTCCCTCTGTCTCATCCTACAAGCAGTAGCTCCCAGAACCCTCAATTCCTACCTCACAGCATGGAACACATTCAAACAATTCCATTCACTTCATAAACTCCATTTCCCTGATTTCTCCCTCCTCGCAATCACTTCCTTCATAGCATACCTCCACACTACAAAACACATACAAGCTAGTTCCATTAAGAGCTATCTTAGCGGGATCCAATTTTTCCATAAATTAATTCACGGGTCCCCTTCTAGCGCTATTACAAATTCGCAAACCTCCCTCCTTGTTAAAGGCATCCAAAGAGCCCACCCCGCCACCCCCGATTCTAGACAACCCATCACTCTCAAAATTCTCTCCTCATGCATCCACACTCTACGCAAAGGTTACAGTTCTTTCCACACAGATCGCACCTTAGATGCCATGTTCACTCTAGCCTTCTTCGGCTTCCTCAGATGCTCCGAATTAACAGTCACATCCAAATTTAACCCTTTACTCCACCCCACCATCTCAGATCTAACACTGCAAGATAAGGAAACCATTTCTTTCCTTATCAAGCAAAGCAAAACAGATCAATTCCACAAAGGACACTTGATCTACATTTTCGACATGCCTTCCCCCACCCACCCATTCCAAACCCTTCTAGCTTATCTAAAGCTAAGAAGATTCCAAGAGGCTAACCCAATAGCCCCTCTTTTTACTGACGACGCTAACCGTCCAGTATCCCGGTTCTGGTTTCAAAAACACCTTAAAGAAGTCCTTCGCCTCTCCGGCTTCTCCCCAGAGCCCTTTTCCAGCCACTCATTTAGGATTGGCGCAGCCACCACAGCAGCCTCTAACGGGCTCTCCCAGCATCAGATCCAGACCCTCGGTCGCTGGTCCTCTGAAGCTTTTAAATCCTACATTCGCCTTAATAAAGCTCACCTCAAAGAAGCACAAAGGGCTCTAACTAACCACCAAGCCCCTCCAAACCTGGCCCCGGCTCCCGCAGGAGCCAATTAGAGTCTCGCCAATTAGAGTCTCACAAGAGTCTCTTCCCAGCCTCCTCATGCAGGAGTTCACTGCCCCCGCCCTGACCTCCTCAAATCTATTCAAAAGCCTTACAGTGTGCTTGTGCATGCGTGAGTGTGCATGCATGGATGTAGGCGTGAGTGCGCGTATGTGCATACGTAAGGGTGTATGTGCATGTGTTGGTATGTATGTATGTATGTATGTATGTATGTATGTATGTATGTACGTATATATATATATATGTATGTGTATGTATATCTTTGCATAACATCTTTATGTTCCTCTCTCTGCAGATCCCAAGTCCTTACCTTCCTGCTCCAAGCTCCCCCAACACCTTTGCTTACTCTACTATCCAGCCTTAAGTTCCTCCCTTATCTTCAACACCCTAGTCTACTCCCCCCCCTGTCTTAAAGCCCTAACCCACAAGCTCTGACCCCCACAGGGGTCTCTCCGAGCTCCAACTCCCGCAGGAGTTACCCCCCCCCCCCGCCCTTAAAGCCCCCACCACTCCCAAATTCATATACTTAAGTATTACTCAGCCGAGTATTTTCACTTCCTGTGTCCACATGACTTTCCAACCTTAACTTCTTCCCCTATCTCCTTCTCCCTCCTTCCAATTTCTCTCCAAATTATTTAAGCTCCCACCAACAAGCTCTGACCCCCGCAGGGGTCTCTCCGAGCTCCAACTCCCGCAGGAGTTACCCCCCCCCCCGCCCTTAAAGCCCCCACCACTCCCAAATTCATATACTTAAGTATTACTCAGCCGAGTATTTTCACTTCCTGCGTCCACATGACTTTCCAACCTTAACTTCTTCCCCTATCTCCTTCTCCCTCCTTCCAATTTCCCTCCAAATTATTTAGGCTCCCACCAACAAGCTCTGACCCCCGCAGGGGTCCTTTCGAGCTCCAACTCCCGCAGGAGTTATCTCCCCCCCCCGGCCTCTAACGTCCCGCACCTTAACTCATCCCATATACCTTTGGGTTAACTTAGCCGACCGCTCAAAGTTCTAAGAAACCACCCCCCCTCCCCCCAGCTCTGACTTCCGCAGAGGTCAAACTGAGCTTCGACTCTCGCAAGAGTCTCACCCATCCACCTCTCGCAAGAGTCCTCCTCCTCGGCCCTCCTCATCACATTCCCACTCCCCTAGCTTAACATACCGCTGGTCATTCTATCTACAAACTTCATCTACAGTTCCAATGCCCCTTAGAGCCCACCCTAACCTTCCCACGTCAGGCCTCCCGCTGGAGCCTATCTTTCCCTTATTCTATATCCAGCAGCCGGATATAGCTATAGTCTCCTTGCCTTTTGGGGTGCTTTCTGATACGCGGCTGCTGTCCCGAGCGTTTATTTAATTGCATTTTGGGGAGTTTGAGATCTACCTAAGCTTAAGCTCCCCTCTCGCTCTACGAACGGGAGGAAGGCCTGGGCTCGAGTATCCCTTAAGCTCAGGGCTCTCTCCCGGGACAGCATGCCAAATAAGCTTGTATTAAATCATCAGCTAAGCGGGAACTCTTGAAGTGAAGTTTATACATAAACTAATTTCGAGAGGACCACGTGCTTATGATTTACCACAGCTGGTCTCGCATTAACTAATCATGATCTTCCAATCATATGATCCCACATATACTATAAATAACCACTGTTTCAGTCCACTGCTATCTTCGTATGGAAGAAACCCCCCTTCCTCCCCTTTCTCCTCCTTTCTTAGAACGGGCGACACGGCGGCCCAGTGGTTAGCACTGTTGCCCCACAGCAAGAACACTGCCAGCCCCGGTCCTCGCCAGGATGGCGGGTGTTTCTGTGCGGAGTTTGTATGTTCTCCCCGTGTCTGCGTGGGTTTTCCCCGGGTCCTCCGGTTTCCTCCCACACGAAAAAATATACTTAACGCATAATAGAATAAGCATTAAATATAACAGTCCAACTCTATTCCTCCTCAAGAGTTTCTCTAAGCTATCGCAACGGGGAGTTTGAGATCTACCTAAGCTTAAGCTCCCCTCTCGCTCTACGAACGGGAGGAAGGCCTGGGCTCGAGTATCCCTTAAGCTCAGGGCTCTCTCCCGGGACAGCATGCCAAATAAGCTTGTATTAAATCATCAGCTAAGCGGGAACTCTTGAAAAATATATAAATCCAACCATGAAGCTGCCTGTTTGCAAAGACTTACATGGCACATTTTGATTCTGACATGTCTCTGTTACTTTGGTGAGAGCTAAACCAAGATAACAGAGCAGTCACACAGAATCTTATCTTCTAAGACAAAACATAATATTCTTTATTCCCATTAAATGTTACTGTCACTTCTGTGCTTGTGGTTTTTGCTACTAGACACTTAAAATTTAGATTTTAGCTTTTCAATTACAATCAAATGCCAAAGAAAGAATAATCTTTCTTAAAATCAGTTCTAAAATCATTTTAACCCGAGAGCTTAGCTGAGCTATTTACTGCATTCTGCTCTCTTCTGTTTCATAATTCTTATGGAGACTGAGCAAGCTACTTAATTTCTCAGTTATTTTATATCAGAGTTCAATCCCAAAAGCAACAAGAAATTGAGAGGGCAATCTTACCAACAGCGCTTGGCTTCTGCTTGATGAATCTGCAAACCATCCCCAAGATGTGCAAACTGTCCAGACCGGTCCAATCCAGTTAGGGTCATATTTTTCTCGGGATTGCTCCTGGTGCATCATTGATCAATCAACCTCACCCTGATATTTCTAGGTATCTTATCTGACTTTTGTGGCCACTATTATCTAATGGATCTCTATTATAATGTTATTTTTGTTCAATTATTTCTTTCCCTAATAAACTGACCTACACTATTCTTAAAAATCGGGCATGCCCTAGTCTGTGAAGCAGAAAGATAGCAGTGGTGGAACTTATAACACTCTCGGAGTTAATTTAGTCACCATTAAATACAAAAACCAGTCCAAGTTTTATTCCCGAGAATGTCTTCAAAAGCCTCTTACACACCCATTACGGAGTACTTAGCTCTGGGTGGAGTAGGTACACCTTTCAATTACTGTTATACGTATCAGTATCATTATAGGTGTACCGTAAAACGCACCAGCTTTCTACCACGGGATTTACACGCAAATTTACCACAAATTTTTGTGAATCCACTGGTGCCTTTCATTTACATCTGAATGAGAAAACCCACAGCGTTCCGTTACTAACCACTACTTCACAGACAATCCCTAGTCTATAATATACTTTAAATTATTATTATTATTATTTTTCTTACCTTTCTTTTTTGTTGATTGATCAAAGATGTCACCAGTAGACAACTGCCCGCGCATTCTCCACCAAAAACTGTAGGGGTATTTACAGTTTTAACCCAAAGAATGACCAGTCTGTCAGATGAAGAAGAGCCGGAGTCAGAGATTCAAATAAATAAATAAAGTTTACTGAAGATAGTTTGCAGTTTCATCAGCAGAAGCCAGCTTCAACACTCACAATGAGTTCCTAGGCCGCTCTGCCTTACAATACAACAATGCAGCAATTATAGTCTTTACACAAGTCCAGAAAAGGTGGGATCCAGGTAAACAATTCTCATTGGTTAGAGCAGAAATAGACAATTCTAAATGTGTGCATCAGGGAAGAATTGTATCTTGATTCCAGATATGGATAGTCTAAATGTGTACGTCAATGGATTGTCCTTAGACTCCAGATATGGATGGCGACATGGTTCTTTGGGGGTCAAGTCAACCCCAAACTATTAGGAGCTGATCTCCGACCTGCAAAGAGCTGAACCATGGAGACACTCATATATGCAAGCGACAATCTGTTATGGCAACTCAAGGTTGACTCTTGTACTTCCAGCTGGCTTATCGAACTAGCTCGAGCCGGGTTTAATAAACATTCAGCTACAATATCTTCGACACACACACAGTCTATTTAGCATAAAATAAATGACTTTAACAATAATTAACAACAACAATAGTTAAATTACTGTAGGCAATTTTATGACAATAAAAAGAAGAACAGGTGTTCTCCCCCCCCCAGCATCCGTCATCCTGCTCCAAAGAGGAAGAGAGAGAGAGGGGTCTCCATGACCTATGACCTGGTTTTGTGTGTCTCCTGGAAACAGAGTTAAAATAAACAGACAAAGAAAGAGACAAGGACCCTGCACATTCTTACACAAGGCAATCTGTTCAACTTATTCATTAGTTAAAATCACTGCAAAGTTAAATACTCATTCAAATAATCAATTAATTATCTTTAATGAAAATAATGAGAAATATGATGATGAGGAAAGGATAAACATCCACGATGAGAAGGTTGGGATGGGATGGTAGAAATCCAGGCCCTTCAATTTGTCCCGATTGAAGCCATTTTTAACTCACAGATACAGGAATAATAAAGACACTGCATGGCGAGACATGTCCGAACACCATACGACCTTTATTGTTTTAGAAAATTGTATATTATTTATTCAGGAAAATTCAGAGTCTTCTGTTGGTTCGAGTGGGCATGCACCCTGGCTTTTCCTTTTTGCAGACTGCCATGGCAGCGTCCTCCTGCTGGTTCCCTCCTGGAAAGGAGACACAGTAAGGCCAGTTAGCCAACACCACATGCCCTGCTGTTCACATCCATGCTTTGGCTAGCCAAAGAGGAACTGACTTACCAGGGGTGACCCGGGACTCTCTGCCCTCTTGAGCCCCTTCCTTGAGTGGGTTTCTCTGGTCGCCGCCGCCGCCTCCTCTTCCTCCTCCTCCACCAAGGCTCTCTCGAAGAGTCTGCAATGCTCACATGCTTGCAGAGGGCCAAGGTGAAGTGCATAGAATTTATCTGAGGTTGAAATGTCATGACACATGAAGTGCGCCACCTTCCAGCGATCCTCTGAAGAGTGTGCATTCTTTGCCTGCATCAGAGACAGACAGACAGAACCTTTTTAGGGTCAAAGCCGCTGGCAGTCATGTGGCCACAGAGGCATTACATACATACGTGTGTTGCGATGGCTGTCCGGACGTCAGTGAAGGTGGGTTTGCCGGGAAGCCCCATGCTGGTCCACGCAGACTGATAATATTTGTTCAGGGTCTGGCAGGGACTGGCTTTGGAAGTAAAAAAAAATAGGTGGCCTGCCTCCCACCCGGGAGACTAGCCCACAGCTCCAAGAACCTCTGGAACCAGCTGTATTCTTCCTTGTTAAGAGTCAACTTCGCTGCGCTGAAGGCTCGGTTTGTTTTATGTGTGGTGATCTGGCCATAGAACCAGCAGAGAGAAGATGAGTGAGTGAGTGAGTGAGTGCATAATACTGGTGGCCTCCACCCGCAGAGCCAAGGAGTCACACTCACATTGATGACATAGGCAGACTCGTTTGGGCTTCTGAAGGCCTCTTCAACCTCCTGGATTGTCAAATTCTGGAAGACCCCACAGCGGTGGCCTGAGATGGAGGTCAGGCAACCCACACTTGCTCGGGCATACAGCCTGGCAAAAGATCCCCTGGTTATTTCTCCACCATGCCAGGACGTGCGGTCAAAGGCTCGCGGGAAACGGACGCTCTTGCTCGGGCATACAGCCTAGCCAAAAACCCCCTGGTTTTTTCTCTATCATGACAGAATGCGCGGCCAAAGGCTCGCAGGAAATGGACACACTTGCTCGGGCATACAGCCTGGCCAAAAACCCCCGGGTTTTTTCTCCACCATGCCAGGGCGCAGGCCAAAGGCTTGTGCGAAACGGACGCACTTGCTCGGGCATACAGCCTGGCCAAAGACCCCCTGGTTCTTTCTCCACCATGCCAGGACACGCGGGAAAAGGTTCGCGGGAAATGGACGCACTTGCTCAGGTATACAGCGTGGCCAATGACCCCCTGGTTCATTCTCAGCCATGCCAGGACGCGTGGCCAAAGGCTCGAGGGAAACAGACACACTTGTTCGGGTATATAGCCTGGCCAAACACCCCCTGGTTCGTTAAACTGCAAAGCCGGCAAAACTTAAGTCCACAATTTCACGCCTTACCCAAAAACTCATCAGCAAGTGAGAGACAATTGGCGTCGGGGACGTCCCGACAGGTAGACTGGGAAAGGTGGCCTCCCGTCGGGCATGGCCTAGCATGCTTGGGCTGGGGCCTAAGCAACTCCACCGGTGAGGGTCATCCATTCCTCTTTCCCACTGGTCAGATCGACTAAAGGGTAAGTTTGTCAGTTTTTTTGTATTTTGTGTATGCAATATCAGTAATAAATGGTCACAGAAAGAGAGTATTTTTCATGTGCGTGCTTCTTGAAAGCAAAGAAGTTTACAGTGAATGCTCAGTGCAGGCTTTTTTACTCTCTGGTCTGACGGCACCGCTTAATTACATTAGATTGAATTCAAGATGCATATAAAAGAGAAGTTCCCCTAGCGTTCTGGTTAGACGCAGTGTTGAAGTTCCTTAGATGGGGAATCCCTGTTCTCAAATCTCAACATGAATTATAATAACTCAAATCATTCAGAAATATATTTATTTGACATTATTGTGTGCCTCTATATGCCATCTTTAAATATATTTATTTCAAAATAAGATGTGAGATAATTTACACTCTTTATTTGTTTCTCCAGGTTTTCATTCCTGGTAATCACTTTCCCCCGAGTGAAAAACTCTTGATTTACACTAAATTGTGCAACATTTGTGTCTTCTGAAAGCAATGAAAAGACCAAAAGTTTCTGCTCTCATGATCTTTTCTGTAAATGTGATGACATTATATTGATCAATGGACACGTCCTTTGCTACATACTGTCCTGTTTACCATATTATTTATTGGCTGCAACTTTTTCTTTTAATTGAATTAATTTCAATGTCTAGAATGTGCTAAAATTCCTCATAACATCAGCATTTATATCCTGTAACTAATGACTGATTTTACAGCGAGTAACTAAAGTAAAGACTTGCTCATTTTATCCACTAATCTCAGTCCTGCTACTTTCGGCCCTGTTACTTAATAAAGCAGTAGTGCCAGTATGCTGAGGTAAGGATGGATAACTCTCTCTATAATATCAGACCCCGAGAACTGTTATGGAATTTCATGAGACAAGACCACAAGAATTGCCATGCAATAAAAAAATTAACTTTCCAGTCTGAGCTGCAGATCTGCAAGAAAGTTTTTCAACTGCCTCAGTTACCCATCATGTGCCCCCCTCTCTGCCTCTCTTCACTTCTTCACTCAGAGCTCAGGTCACTGAATCATCATCCTCTTCATATGGTCTATCTTGTGAATCTATAACTTTAACTTGCGTTTTAGTATCATTGTAAATGTCTGTGATTGGTAAACGGTCTCAATGTTGCAGTAGTCACTTGTATTATGATAATTATTGTCTGCGTTTGGGAAAAGTCCTACTAAAGTGTGAAATTGTCTGTCAGTTATGAACTTTTACTCCAAGCGGTGATTAGTTTTTAGATTAACATATGACCAGACAGAGGTCTCAGTGACTATTTTGTTGTCTTGAATTTACAGCTGTTTGTTCTGAGTTGAGTATTTAAGGGAAGTGTGCGAGATAGGTCATCGGGATCTTGTAGCCAGGATGCCCTGTTGCAGTGTATGAGCTTCTGAGCTTTCGCATCAGAGACTGATATGCTGCAGTGTACTTTATACATTTCTGTCTCCAGGATTTATCTTTGAGTAATTGATGTTCTACATTTCTGAATTGGCTTGATATTCTTTGATTCTGTAATTGGTATGATACACTTTCATCTGGAGAATAAAGGGTTAAGATTTGATTCATTCTGAATTCTCCTGAAATCTTCTATATCCAGTAGATTATGTGGAGTCTGTGCTCCCATTATGATGTGACATTAGATTTTCGACTGTATGGAGCCTTTTTGGCATGACAGCATTAAGATCTTTAATCATCTAATCACTGATATTAGCAAGTTGTATGGAAATGGCTAAATCAACTACGCTTTTAGGACGAGTGAGCAGTCTCAACCAGACTATTTTTGAATATTAGTTAAACCTGCATCCTCTGACTAACTTCAGAATGTCGAGATAATGTCTGTGAGAATATAGGCAAAACCCCGAGTGTGAAACTCTGAGCGGCATCAGGTCCCTAATGAATGTATAACTGAAGAGAATGGGATCAGATATAGATCAAAACTCTAAGTCATAAATGCTGAATTTGATCCGTTTCTACAATTAGAAATCCAGTCTAAATTTGAAGATCACTTAAAATTGAATTTAGATTAAATTCGGAGCGGAAAAACAAATCTAAATAAATTCTAATGAATAACAGAATTCTTTCAGAAGCTCTAGAAAAGGCTTACACACATTTAACCTTCGACCATGCTGTTAGTTTCATCATTGGGCTAATAGATGGACTTCTACACATTCATCTGTATGTATACTTTTGTATTTAAAATATTAAAGTCTCGTTAGATTTTTGTCTGTGTTTGAAGTTCTGTTCCGGTGTAGAGCAGTAAATAATGTTACTAATAAATGTACATCTGATAATAAAAACACCCTGGTTCACTGAATGTGCTTATTCATGTTTGCAGATATTTTCAGCTCCAGTGGTTTGTGTGTTGTCTCGAGGACACGCCCACAGTCTGAAGGATCTCATGAATATTCATGTCAGTGCCACTCGGTGGAACCAATATTTCAGGGTTTACCTGTAGATCACACAGGTGTGTTTTAGTGAAGCGAAAGAGTCAAAGAGCTCAGATTGTGTTCCTGCTGCTCAAGAGCGTCTGTACTTCTGCAGGTAAGTTTAATACTTCTACCATTACGCTTATTTGTGGAGATGATGAAGGGGTTTTATATGTGTGTGAGTGGGATTTAAATGTCTGATCCTGAAGCTCAAAGCCTCTAACTCTGATTGAAGATTTAGATGATTCATCAATGATTCATTTCAACATTGTGTCAAAGAAACTTTAATTCTAATCCCTTAAAAATGTTTATACTCTTCTATATCAGGGTGACTTGATCATTTCAGATTATTCAGTAAAAAATATAACTCTAAACATTGAGTTTCCAACTCGAAAGTAAAGTTAAACCAGATTTTCCAGTTGAACAGGAAGATACTCTGGTGAAAAACAAGCTGATGTTCCTTATACAATCTGCATTTAATCCTTAACTGCCAGCTTGATGCGTTTAGTACTAACAAACTAAGTAAATAATAAAAAAATTATCATGACAAACTATTTAATCTTATTTTATAGGTCTAATACTGCTTTAAGTATTCTTCAGAGATCTTTCAGATTTAATCTCAAAAACCTTTTTTACTTCTTGAAATATTAAATTAACAACCTTGTGCACAGAGAAACTGTATAAATATTTTCAGCTCCAGTGGTTTGGGTGAAGAAGAACCTGCCCATATATTTAAGGATAGATCTGCAGGAGTGTTGTCAAAAATATAAATATTTCAATATGTATCGATACTGGATTATTTAAAACAATACAGTTTTGCTTTTGGTTGGTATCAATAGCGACTTTGGTCTCCTGCATCTGGAGACGCACTGCACATGAGCACATTCGATCAGCCCTACAATGTAATCCGATAATGGTCGAAGGTTAAATGTGTGTTAGCCTTTTCTAGTGCTTCTGAAAAGTAATTCAATTCAATTCATCTTTATTTTTATAGCGCTTATACAATGTAGATTGTGTCAAAGCAGCTTCACATGGAAGATTATAGTGAATTGAAACAGAGTCAGTTCAGTTTTCAGAGATTAAGTTCAGTTCAGTTTAGCTCAGTTCAGTGTGGGTTAATAATCACTACTGAGAGTCCAAACACTGAAGAGCAAATCCATTGATGCGCAGCTCTACAGATCCCAAACCATGCAAGCCAGTGGCGACAGCAGCGAGGAAAAAACTTCACCAATTGGCGAAAGCGAAGATTTATAAAACCTCGAGAGAAACCAGGCTCAGTTGGGCACGACTATTTCCCCTATGGCCAAACGTCTTGTGCAGAGCTGCAGTCTAGGGGCAGGAAGCTGGACCTCAGCGAAGACTCGTCTGTCCTTGGAGCATCACAGGAGTCAGTCTCATGTTCTCACTCCACGATGACCACCACAGCAGCTGCTCAGGATACGCCCTGGTCCAGAAAACATCTCGTCGCTGGTCTCGGATCACGTTAGTGGCACTGCATAGTCTGAGGGCCTCGAGATGAGTACCCCCAGGTGGAAATACAGAATAAGGAGAATAATTAGCGTAGCTGCTGTTCATAGTGTATATAAACAAAAAACAAAATCATGTGTGGGGCACATCATGCGTCATACCGCTATGTACTGCACTGAGTGTATGCTTTGCTAAAAAGATAGGTCTTTAATCTAGTTTTGAAGAGCGAGATTGTGTCTGAGCCTCGGACATTATCAGGAAGGCTATTCCAGAGTTTAGGGGCCATAAATGAGAAGGCTCAAACTCCTTTACTCGACTTTGATATTCTAGGTACTACCAGAAGCCCTGAGTTTTGAGATCGTAAAGAGCGTGTTGGATTGTAGCGAGACAGGAGGTTGGTTAGATAAACAGGAGCTAGATTATTTAAAGCTTTATAGGTAAGGAGTAATATTTTAAATTCAATACGAAACTTAACAGGCAGCCAGTGTAAGGAGGATAAAATTGGGGTGATATGATCATATTTTCTAGATCTGGTAAGAACTCTGGCAGCTGCATTTTGCACTAGCTGGAGTTTGTTAATAGAGGATGCTGGGCAACCAGCAAACAGAGCATTACAGTAGTCCAGCCTAGAAGTCATGAAAGCATGGACTAGCTTTTCTGCATCTGATATGGATAGCATACTTCGCAATTTAGCAATATTTCTCAGATGAAAGAAAGCAGTTTTTGTGACATGGGATATATGATTTTTGAAAGTTAAATTGCTGTCTAATATGACACCCAGATCTTTTATAGTAGAGCTAACGCTAACTTTGTATCCATCTAGTTGCAGGTCCAGTTGTGAGAACTGCTGTGTACAGGATTTAGGCCCGATAAGTAATAATTCTGTTTTGTCTGAGTTTAAGAGAAGAGAATTGTTGGTCATCCAGTCTTTAACATCTTTGATACACTCGGTTAGCTTAGACAGTTCAGACATCTCATCAGGTTTAGTTGAAATGTATAATTGAGTATCGTCTGCATAGCAGTGAAAGCTGATCCCGTGTTTTCTAATAATGTCCCCCAGGGGAAGCATGTATATTGTAAACAGCAAGGGGCCTAAAACTGATCCTTGAGGGACCCCGTACTTTACTGGCCTGACTTATGAGAGCTGTCCATTAAATTGGTAACGGTTATCTAGGTATGACCTAAACAATTCAAGAGCCTGTTTTTGGACACCTGTAGAATTTAGGTGGTCTATGAGAATATTGTGGTCGATGGTGTCAAATGCGGCGCTAAGGTCGAGTAAAACTAATAGTGAGATGCACCCTTGATCAGCAGCTAAGAGTAAATCGTTGGTTATTTTTACTAATGCGGTTTCTGTACTGTGATGAGGCCTGAAACCTGACTGAAACAATTCAAAAATGTTGTTTGTCTGCAGAAAGGAGCATAATTGAGTAGAAACAGCTTTTTCTAGTATTTTAGACATAAACGGAAGATTTGAAATAGGCCTATAGTTAGCTAAGTTGCTCGGGTCTAGTTGTGGTTTCTTAATAATAGGTTTAATAACAGCTAGCTTGTAAGGATTTGGAACATGGCCTAAAGTTAAAGAAGATTTGATAACATTAAGGAGAGGTTCTCCTATAATAGGTAGCAATTCTTTCAGTAATTTTTTACTAATTTTTTTTCTTTAGAGCTATTTATAACTTTATCTAGCTCTTCCTGTTCTATGGTTTTGAAGCATTGTAGGTTATTTTGATTCAGTTGAAACTTTACTGGATCTGGAGTATAAGGTGGTGCAGAAAGTTTAACATCTTCTATTTTCTGTCTAAAGCCTTCTATTTTGTCACTGAAAAAATTCATGAAGTCATCACTACTAATTTGCGGTGGGACATTTTGTTCCAAAGATGATCGATTATTTGTTAGTTTAGCAATGGTTTTAAATAAAAATCTCGGATTGCTATGATTATTTTCTATCAGTTTGCGGAGGTGCTCGGCAATATAATTACAAAGTATTGTAATTATATTTGTTTCCAGCTCTGAATTTATCCTGACTCCACTTTTAAGTGACTGTCAAGTTTAGACTGTATTTATAATCAGGAATGGGTCACGTTTGTCATTTATGAATCAATTTAGAGTTTTGATTTATATCTGATGCCATACTCTTTAATTATACATTCATTAGGGGCCAAACCTTGCTTAGAGTTTTATGTCCTGGGGTTTACGTGTTTCTCATGGACATGATCTTGACGTTCTGAAGTTAGATGCAGGGTTAACTAATACCTCATAGACTGGTTGCCTCCTACTTACTTGTGCTAAAAGTGTAGTTAATTTAGTAATTTCCATATAACTTGCTAATATCAGTGATTAAACTGAAATTAAAAGGTCTTCCTGCTGCCGTGCCTCCTGCTCGGTACAGTCACATGAGCTTTTAAATCTATAAAATCATGTCACAGCATAGAGGTAGCACATAATCTACTGGTATAATGATTTCAGGAGAATTCAGAATGAATCAAAACATACTTTATTTTCTAGATTTAAGAGTATGATGCCAAATACAGAATCTAACGGTAAAAGAATCCTAAATACATGCACAACATCAATTACTCAAAGATGAATCTAAGATAAATCACACAAGTAAAAGGCTGTCCTGGGCACTTTCTCACATGTCCTCCTCTTTAGTTTATTGTTTTATTGCCTGAGAATTATGGTGGTCTTGCCTCATGGAATTCCATAACAGTTCTCTGGGTCTGACATTATGGAAAGATTTAGCTATCCTCACAATACAGCCCCATCTTTTGAGTAGATCCAGTGGCAAGATGGCAAGGGCTGAACGCTGTGACCAGTTTTGGTTGATTAAGATGGTTTTGTTTGTGAACAAACGGACAAAGAAACAAGGACACACACTGGCCAATATGGAAGCTCTGCAGCAGAGCAGTGCTAAGTAAATGCACTTAAAGCAAACATGCAGTTAATTTCCATATCGAAAGGTTGGTAAATGCTCCCATTTCATTGTCAATAATGCGTTAAATAAGTGTTGCTGATATATGTGTTGCCCCTTTTTACAAATCTCTCTTTTTATGTTTCTCAAGTTAATATATGTTGATGTAGGCTAACATAATGTAGGGCTAATTCAATATGTGGTAGGCTATTTCAATAAAAGCAGGCTTTGCAATTAATTTCAGCTGTAGCTGTGCTTATTTGCAACTCTAGTTAAAACTGTGAGTCACAGGAAAGAAGTTCTTATTAGGGAACACTTGGCAGCTTTGGTTTTCATTCCCTGTATCTGTGAGCTGGAGGTTTTCTTGGGCAATTAGTGAACAGTTGAGCACAGCTTGGTCACTAGAGCATGACTAGCTGTATAAATACTGTATAAATACTCAGATACCAACGCTGACATGGAGGCATCAGTGAAAATGACTAGGAGCAGTGTTGTTCCTCCTCTTGTGAAGAGCAACAAGGGTAAACACAAGTGAGCATACATAAAATCTGGCTATCAACTTGACTTATCTACACAAGACATTGAAGATAACTCACTGTTAAATCATTGCACATTTCAGATAACTTCAACATTAATTTAAACGCACTGATTCCCACAACCGCACCGCCAACCACATGCAATCTGTGCTTTCTGTCCTCCACACACTTCTCCATCACTCTTCCCTCACACACCCAGTTCTCAACTCTTGATGTTAATAGTGCAACAGCAATGCTCTGTTTCACTTATACATCTTGCCTAGATGAGATCTGTTCTCTCTCCACCAGGTCAATGTGCTCTTCTTCTTCTAACCCCTGGCTGTCTGATGTTCTGAGAGAACATTGGACATCACTTAGGGAAACAGAGAGAGCATGGCACAACTCAAAATCCCTCACAAACCCAGCTGATATCATTTGCCTCCCAACATTGCAAAAAAAAAAATGCTTTTCTTACTTAGATTTTTTGTCTTGTTTCTAGTACAAATATCTAAAAATTCTTAAATCAAGAAGCATTTTCCAGACAAAATAATCTGCCAATGGGGTAAGCAGAATAATCTTGTTTTTTGTTTTTCCTTTTCGACATAAGATTATATAGGTATTTAAATGAAGTTTATTTATTAACTAATTTTGAGACGATCACATGCTTATGATTGTTCATGGCTGGACCCGCATTAACTCATGATTGACTTACCAATCAGATGATTCCTAACTCACTATAAATAACCTGACTTTTCTTATCTCAGTATCTTTGTCTTGAAGAATCCCAACCACCCCACCCCCCAAACCCCTACTCCCCCTCCTTTCCAGATGGGTGACACGGCGGCACATATGCCTCAGAGCAAGAATGTCTCTGGTTAAAGTCCATACTAAACCAGTTGACATTTCTGTGCGGAGTTTGCTCATTCTCCCCAGGCTCACATGGGTTTTCCCCAGGTTCTCCGGTTTCCTCCTACAGTCCAAAAAACACTCAACCTCAGTAAATTGAACATACCAAATTGATACCATAGCCAAGCTCTTAGCAAGCCATACATCTCTTCTTAGCCTTCTCATATCTGTCATTAGCCAGAAATTAGCCGAGGAGAGTTCATAGAGATCTACCTGAGCTCAAACTCCCCTCTTGCCCTGCAAATAGGAGGAAGCCCAAGGCTCGAGGATCTTATAAGCTCAGGGCTCTCCCCCGGGACAGCATGCCAAACAAGCTTTATTATCAATCATCAGCTAAGTGTGAACTCTTGGAATTGATGAAAGGGTTTTTTGTGTGTAAGTGTGATTTAAATGTCTGTCTGATCCTGAAGTTGTCAGCCTCAAATACCATTTAAACACAATGTCAAAACATCATTTAATATAATGTCAAAAATATACTTTTTAATCCCTTGAAAATCTTGGAAGTCTGACTTGAGTTTTTCAGATCATTCAGATAAAATATAACTCTAAACACAGAGTCTCGAACTCGAAAGTAAAGTTAAACCAGATGTTCCAGTTGAACAGGAAGATACTCTGCTGAAAAACAACAAGCTGATGTTCCTTATACAAACTGCATTTAACCCTTAACTGTCCGCTGATGTTAGTACTAAAATAACTCACTAAATAACTAATTAAAACTAAATTAATTGGCTAAACTTTAAGTTATCTTGACAATATATATAATCTTATTTTATAGGTCCAATACAGCTTTACGTATTCTTCAGAGACCTCTCAAATATAATCTTAAATACATTTTTTATTCTAAAAACATTCTATTAACAAATTTGTGCTCAGAGAAACTAAATATTTCCAACTCCAGTGGTTTGTGTGTTGTTTCGAGGACACACAGTCAGGAGAATCTCATGAATATTCATGTAAGCACCATTCAGTGCAACCAGTAATGTTGATCACACAGGTGTGTTTTAGTGAAGTGAAAGAGTCAAAGAGCTCAGATTGTGTTCCTGCTGCTCAAGAGCGTCTGTACTTCTGCATGTAAGTTTAATACTTCTACCATTACGCTTATTTGTGGAGATGATGAAGGGGTTTTATATGTGTGAGTGTGATTTAAATGTCTGATCCTGAAGCTCAAAGCCTCTAACTCTGATTAAACATGGTGTCAAAACAGTCATTTAAACATTGTGTCAAAAAAACTTTATTCCCATTAAAATGTTTGTACTCTTCTATATCAGGGTGACTTGATCATTTCAGATCATTCAGTAAAAATATAACTCTAAACATAGAGAGTCTCAAACTCGAAAGTAAAGTTAAACCAGACCTTCAAGTTGAACAGGAAGAAACTCTGCTGAAAAACAACAAGCTGATGTTCCTTATACAATCGGCATTTAACCCTTAGTTGTCAGCAAACATTTTAGAACTAACTAACTAATAATAATAATAAGAAGAAGAAGAAGAAGAAATAATGGGCTAAAGCTGAGGTTATCTTGAAAAACTATATATTTATTTTATAGGTCCAATATGGCTTTAAGTATTCTTCAGAGACCTGTCGGATTTAATCTCAAAAACCTTTTTTATCTTCTTGAAATATGCTGTTAACAAACTCAGAGAAATGGTATAAATATTTGCAGCTCCAGTGGTTTGGGTGTTGTCTTGAGGACACGCCCACAGTCAAGAGAATCATATTCATGTCAGTTGCTCGCTGCAGAAGTAAAAAAAAGTACAGAAAATGTAACATCTATTTTCTGTCTAAAGCCTTCCATTTTACCACTGAAAAGATTTTTTTCACTGAAAAAAAGTCATCACTACTAAATTGTGGTTAGACATTTTCTTCAGAAAACAACTAACAATTGGCTAGTTTAGCAACAGTGTTAAAGAAGAATTTAAAAATAAGATTTTAGAGTCTTCCAGTAGCTGGACATACTATCTTTGTACTCAATACTACAGACCTATAATTTAGTTTTTTTCCACTTACCTTCAAGAGTACGAGTTGCATGGTGTTGTTTTATTCTCTCTTGATTTGATGAGGGCAATGATATTTAGTGTGTAAGTGAAGATAGCATTCATACTGCTAGTTACTACATCAAGGTTATTTGTGTTTATGGGTGCATTTAGAAATAGAGGAAAACGTCTCGGGTTACGTATGTAACCATAGTTCCCCGAGAGGGAACGAGACACTGCGTCTAACCAGAACGCTAGGGGAACACCTCTTTTATACGCGTCTTGAAGCACATGTGAAATCAATCTAATGTAATTAAGCGGTGACGTCAGACCAGGAGAGTATAAAAGCCTGCACTGAGCCTTCAGTGTTAACTTCAATTTTGCTTGAAAGAAGTAACAGACAGAAGGGAGAATGGCGGAAGACGCAGTGTCTCGTTCCCTCTCGGGGAACTATGGTTACATACATAACCCGAGACGTTCCCCATCTAGGGAACTTCAACACTGCGTCTAACCAGAACGCTAGGGGAACGCAATACCCACTAGGCCAGACTCACTGCTGACTGTGAACGCACACTACGCAGTGAGAACAGAGGACCCTGGTGAGGGGTCTACATCAAGTTGATAGTGACGCACAAATGAATGTGGCGTCGACCATCCTGCCGCCAAACAAATGTCAGAAAGGGCAGAGCCCGAAATAGAAGCTTTGGAGGCCCCTACAGCCCTTGTGGAATGGGCCTTAACGAATTTAGGTGCGGGACGTCCAGCAGCCTGATAAGTGAATAAGATAGTCTCAACTATCCAATTACTTATTGTCTGCTTATTCGCCGGACTCCCCCTCTTTGAGGGCCCGAAGCAGACCAGTAACTGCTCACTCTTTCTCCAATTGTTGACTCTGTTAACATATGTATCCAGAGCCCTAACTGGGCAGAGTAAATTCATTCTCTCTTGGTCCGACGACTGAAATGGGGGCGGATTAAAGGCCTGCAGCACAGCAGGTCTCGCCACATGAGTAGCAACCTTCGGCACATACCCCGGTCTGGGGTAAAGAAAGGCTTTAGACATGCCCGGAGCAAATTCCATAAATTAAGGTGCAACCGACAGAGCCTGGAGGTCACCCACCCTCTTTAGGGAGGAAATGGCTAACAAAAAAGCGGTTTTCAGGGTCAGAAATTTATCTGATGCCTCCTGTAGTGGCTCAAATGGGGGAACAGAGATGCCCTCGAGCACCAATGTTAAATCCCAAGTCGGTACTCTGTGTGCGCTGACAGGCCTTAGCCTTATGGCTCCACGTAGGAAGCGACGAATTAGCGGATCCTGCCCAAGTGACTCATCATCTAGGGGAGAACGTTAGGCTGCTATGGCTGACACATACACTCTTAGAGTGGATGCAGCTAACCCAGCAGACAGGCGATCTTGGAGAAATTCTAGCACTGAGGCTACCTGACAGCTGACTGGGTTCAGCTGGTGTTCCTTGCACCAAGCTGAAAAGAGCGCCCATTTGAGGGCATAAAGCTTCCTTGTGGAGGGAGCCCTGGAGCTTAGAATGGTTTGAGCAACCTCGGTTGACAATCCATACTCTATAAGGTGGGCCCCCTTAGAGGCCACACCCATAGTTTCCACAGGTCGGGGCGGGGATGAAGTATCATCCCTCCCGCCTGGGACAGAAGGTCTCTCCTGATGGGGATCTCCCACGGGAGACCCGCCAGCAGGGCTATAAGGTCCGAAAACCAAATTCTCGTTGGCCAAAACAGGGCTACCAGCAGTAACTGGACTCCGTCTCGACGGACCCTCTCCAGGACTCCTGGGAGCAGAGAAACCGGGGGCCACATCTGCACCATGGCATCCAGTCCCAGAGCCCCAGCCCATGAGAGAAGCATCTGTCATAAGCATGATGCGATGACAGACAGCCCCCAATACTGGGCCCTGGGACAGGAACCAGGGCATTTTCCACATACTTAAGGCCCGAAAGCAGCGCCACGAGACCTTGATCATGCGGAAAGGATTCCCCTTGAGGGAGAACCCCCTGGTTTTGAGCCACCACTGCAGGGGCCTCATGTACAGCAGACCAAACGGAATCACGCTGGCTGCTGCTGCCATGAGGCCCAACAATCTCTGAAAGTGTTTCACAGTGATGAACTGGCCTAGTCTGACTCTGTGTACGGCTGACTGAATCGAAATGATTCGTGGCGGGGACACGTGCTTGCATCGTCATGGAGTCCCATGACGATGCACCTAAAAAAATGGTCGTCCTGGCTTGAAACAAGCACACTTTTTGCGGTGTTCAACCGAAATCCCAACCTTCTAATATGGGTGAGAACGAAATCTCGATGTCGAACTGCCATATCGTGATTCTGAGCTAGAATGAGCCAGTCGTCTATGTAGTTTAGGATACGTATTCCCTGCATACAAAGTGGAGCTAGTGCCGCTTCGACTATTTTGGTGAAGGTTCGAGGTGACAGAGCTAGGCCGAATGAGGAACCCGATACTGGAACGCCTCGTCCCCGAAAGCGAACCTCAGGTACTTCCTGTGTTGGGGAAGGATGGATATATGGAAGTATGCGTCTTTCAGGTCTATTGTGACAAACCAGTCCTCGGACTGAATTTGTGACACCACATTTTTGATGGTTAACATCCTGAACCTGAGTGTCCCGACGGACCGATTTAGATTTCTCAGATCTAATATAGGACGCAGTCCCCCATGCTTTTTGGGAACTATGAAATACCGGCTGTAAAACCCTGATTCCTTGTCGAGTGGGAGAACACGCTCTATCGCGCCTTTTTTTAATAGAGCCAGTACTTCCTGTTCCATAACCAGAGCCTGTTCTGGCTTCACTACGGTGGGTGTAACACCGTTGAAGTGAGGTGGGCATGCACAAAACTGTATTTTGTAGCCATGTTCCACCGTGAACAGGACCCACTGAGACACCATCGGCAGGTTTTTCCACGCTGCCAAAAAGTGTGCTAGGGGTACCAGCCTCTCGAGACCGGCCTCTGGTTGCTCTTGGACCCTCCGAAGAGGGGGTGGGGCCCCCAATGCCCTCAGACACTGAGGAACGCCCACCCCGGGAGACACAGAGCCCCCCAACCACATAAGTGGTGAGGTGGTCTGCCCCTTTCTCGACGGACCCTGGTTCAGGGAGGGCGCCGATTGGTGCTCTCGATGTCCAGGGGGGCCTTGGGAAGCCTGACTCCCAACATGTCAGGACTTCCTTTTATCCTTCGCCTTCCTCGAAATTACTATTGTTTTTGTGGGTAATTTTGAGGAAGGCTCAGGCTGAGAGCGTGCTCTCCAGGCCCTCTTTTTTTGAGGGGGAGCCCGAGAAGCGACGCTCTCCTTTTGGACCGCACGATGTGAGAAGCTAGTTGACGGCTGGGGCTGTCTTTTAGCAGCCCCCCCACTTTTAGATTTTGGGGGGAGAAAATCACAGAGGGAGCTAGAGCGTTTTTTAACTCTATCGAAGGATTCGGCGACGCGATCGACAGCATCGCCGAAGAGCCCTGAGCTCGATATTGGAGCATCCATAAAAATTGTTTTATCGCTTTCTGACACCTCTGCTTGTGTCAGCCAGAGGTGTCGCTCAGTAGCCACCAGGGTAGCCATAGACCGCCCCAAACTAGAGGCTGCCTCCTTAGTAGCTCTTATAGCTAAATCCGACGCCCGAAGAGCTTCTCGAAGCTGTTCAGGCGTTGCTCCCCCACCATCTAAGCAGTCTTTAATTATGTCAGCCTGATATGCCTGCAACACTGACATAGTGTGCAGGCATCCCACAGACTGACCAGCCGTCATATATGCTTTGCCAACCAGACCAGAGGTGACTCTTAACGGTCTGGATGACAAAGGAGGGACCCTTGCAGATTTTAAATCAGGACGGAGATGACGTGCTAAGTCCTCCTCTATGATTGGCATTTGTGTGCAAGCTTTATCCCCCAGCCCACGAACTACTGAATAAATATTTGTTTTTTATGTCATCAAACGAGCTGAGTATGGATTATTCCATGACTTAGAAACAGCACTGTGTAATTCTGGACAGAAGGGGAGGTCCCTCAGGGGAGGATCAATTCTGCTTGGTAACTCTCTCTCATCCAGCATGCCTGTCAGACGCAGCAGCTGCTGCTCACGTGCTGGCTGCCAGTCTATCACATCAAATCTGTCAGCAGCACGTGAAATCACCTCCACTAACTCCTCAAATTCAACTGACTGGGGTGGCAGCTCCCCCGACCCTCTTTGCATTCGCTGCAGCGGCGCGCTCGTTTCCTCGGAAACGGAGGACGCCGCCCTCTCCCGAGACGCAGAAGAAACCGCAGAGCGTGCTTCTGACGCTCCCGAGGGAGGATTAGATCTCACAGATATAGGAAGAGAAAGGACAGAGTCCGTCTCCATCCTGTCTGCTAGATCTAATTGTGATCCCCAGGTTCGAAGTCGACGCTCAGCCTCAGCACGAGCGGGACCCGAACCGGAGGAGCGCGAGCCGCGGGAGTTTTATTAAAGAACTCCCTCCGACTACGCAGAACTTTGCGGGAGAGAGCATCACAGTGCACACAGTCAGCATTCTCAAATGCTGCCAGGGCATGCTGCTCTCCCAAACACTCTAAGCACATTTCATGTGAGTCACCAGCCGTAATAAAACGGGGGTATGGAGGCACACAGTGTTTAAAGTTTTTCTCTGCCATAATATTGCTAGGGAAAACAATAAAAAAATGTTTGTCAGTTTTTTTGTATTTGTGTATGCAAAATCAGTAATGGATGGACATAGAAAGAGGGTATTTTTCACGTGCGTGCTTCTTGAAAGCAAAGAAGTTGAAGTTAACACTGAAGGCTCAGTGCAGGCTTTTATACTCTCCTGGTCTGACGTCACCGCTTAATTACATTAGATTGATTTCACATGTGCTTCAAGACGCGTATAAAAGAGGTGTTCCCCTAGCGTTCTGGTTAGACGCAGTGTTGAAGTTCCCTAGATGGGGAATTGTGAGTTATTTATAAATTCGTCTTTAGTGGACGGGACGATAGTTCCACCAGGGCGATATATCTGTGCAGATCTGCTCATTTCAGGTATACACAGATTATAAAATAAGAGGTAGTTGCCCTAGATGTGGCTTGAAACCAGCTAATTTGAGACACATGTTTTGGGTGTGCCCTAGACTGGGTCATGTAGAGTGCTTTGAATGATGTAAAATGATGAAAACTATATAATTGTTATATCCCTCATCATTGGGTCTGTTTTATCAAGTGCTTGTTTGTGAAGTCAGCATTGATTGCTATAAAGTGTGATGTTCTTAATGTCAATATATTGTCATCTCCAGGTGATGGTCAGCGGCTGATTGTTTCCTCAAAGCTCTGCTAATGTCTGCATTGGTGTTTTAGCTGCAGTATGGCAGAGGAGCGAGTAAAGGACTCTCTCTCAGAGAAACACAGGTATTGACTCTGTTTTTACACCATTATTTCAACATTTTCTCTGAAGAACAAAGACCAACAACAATGCACTTATTTGTGTTGCTATTGCCTGATCAAATGATGGACAAAGCTTCAGTTTACACCTCATATTTACCAGAGCTGAATACTGTATGTGTCATGTGTGCTGTTCAAAGTCCTGGACAACATCAGAGTTAAAGCTGACCACAGAACAGTTTCAGCTTGTGCTTATAGAGGAGAGACGTACAGTGTATAGTTCAGTAAAGGGAATTATAAAGTATTTTTGTCTCTCAGACTCAGAGATGATATTAATTTCTATATCTACACAATAATGTTTTGTGTTTTATATCTCCTCATCTGGTCCTGTAGTGAGTTCTTACTCTACAGGTTCCATCACAAGGTTTTAGGTTCAAATGTGTTTTTAGTGAAGCAGAGATTGTGCAGAATGAGAAAGCAGCACATCTCTGGTCTGTTTACCCATGATTCCTGTGTAGCAGACCTGATCAGACAGACCTTTAGTCAACTATTAGTTTGTGCTGTTAGGGGTATTTACAGTTTTAACCCAAAGAATGAGCAGTCTGTCAGATGAAGAAGAGCCGGAGTCAGAGATTCAACTAAATAAATAAATTTTACTGAAGATAGTTTGCAGTTTCATCAGCAGAAGCCAGTTTCAACACTCGCAATGAGTTCCTAGGCCGCTCTGCCTTACAATACAACAATGCAGCAATTATACTCTTTACACAAGTCCAGAAAAGGTGGGATCCAGGTAAACAGTTCTCATTGGTTACAGCAGAAATAGACTATTCTAAATGTGTGCATCAGGGAAAAATTGTATCTTGATTCCAGATATGGATAGTCTAAATATGTACGTCAATGGATTGTCCTTAGACTTCAGGTTTGGATGGCGACATGGTTCTTTGGGGGTCAAGTCGACCCCGAACTATTAGGAGCTGATCTCCGACCTGTAAAAAGCTGAACCATGGAGACATTCATATACACAAACAACAATCTGTTATGGCAACTCAAGGTTGACTCTTGTACTTCCAGCTGGCTTATCGAACTAGCTCGAGCCTGGTTTAATAAACATTCAGCTACAATATCCTCAACACACACAAAGTCTATCTACAGTAGCATAAAAGAAATTACTTTAACAAGAATTAACATCAAAAAGCAGTTAAATTACTATAGACAAGTTTATGACAATAAAAAGAAGAACAGGTGTTCTCTCCCCCAGCATCCGTAATCCTGCTCCAAAGAGAAAGAGAGAGAGAAAGAGGTCAAACAATTAATTATTTTAATGAAAATGAGGAAGTAATAGGATGAAGAGAAAAGGATAAACATCCACGATGAGATGGAAAGGACCGGATGGAATGGTAGAACTCTGAATCCTTCAGTGCTGAAATAAACTACACAAACTCATATTTGGCTGATAAACTCTTGTAAAGGAGACTGAAGTTTCTCCTGCAGTTAATTCCTCTGGTGTGTTTGTGTCTTTAGTGGGAGATCAGGATCATGTGTGTCCAGCTCTGTGTCTCTGAAGAGTGACTGGTCAAAAGGTGGTCCTCCAGACCTCAGAGAGAAATTCTACATTATTGCTCACTCATGGACTGTTTTGAACATACTATTGTGAACCAACAATTCAGAAAAGAGAGTCATTCCTGAATAAATCGGTTGTTTGAATGAATCAAATGACTCAATGACTTTTGGTGAATTAAGACATTTACAGACACCTAGTGGTGGTGTTAGTTTCTTATTCAGAGTGTCTTTTAGACAGGCAAGAGGACAAAACAAGCAATCAATCATAATCAAGGGTAATCCACAAAGAGTAAACCAATATCCAGACAGCAAACAATAAAAACAGAAATAATCTAAGATTAAAACACAAACCATTGAAACCCGCTCTGAATGTACATGAACGAGTAACACACCTGTAATCCACAAGAGTATTCCAGTAAACAGAGGTGATGGCTGATTTTGAAGCACTGCTTCATGAAGCTTCAAAACCTTGACAATTGTATTGTTTTAAATCAGTGGATCAGAGCACATATCAACTGGGCAAAGTCACATGATTTCAGTAAATGAAACGCTTGATAAAGTCCATAACATGAAGCAAAACTCATCCATGGCTGTCTGTCAAAGTGCTTATATGTGAGTGAATTGGCTGCAGGTCATCAAAGTCATCAAATCATTGTGGTAAACGTAAGCCAGGGGTGTCAAATTCAGTTCCTGGAAGGATTTTCAGATGTCTACTTCAACCCTACTTCAACACACATACCTGGTTTCAAACAAGCCTGAAGGATTCAATTAGTTTTATCAGGTGAGTTTAATTCGGGTTGGAACTAAACTGTGCAGAGTTGCAGCCCTCCAGAAACTGAGTTTGACACCTGTAATGTAGATCAAGAGAGTGGACCTCTGTAAAGATGGCACCCCATAAAAACAAATAATCCTCAAAACTATGCCATTCGCTTGTGTTGATTTGTGCCACAAAAACGAACGTTTGTGCTGGATTGAGTCTGTGCTGGATTGACATATTAAGCATTATTTTTTTGACCGTGTGACGTCACTTTCCACCCCTGTTGCTCAAATGACTTCAAATCAGTCCAGGTCGTTTGTGCTGGATTTTTGCTGGTTTGTGCTGATAAAACAAACAGTGAAGCAGAGATTGTGCAGAATGAGAAAGCAACACATCTCTCGTCTGTTTACCCATGATTCCTGTGTAGCAGACCTGATCTGACAGACCTTCAGTCAACTATTAGTTTGTGCTGAATTAAACTGAACAAACTCATATTTGGCTGATAAACTCTTGTAAAGGAGACTGAAGTTTCTCCTGCAGTTTATTCCTCTGGTGTGTTTGTGTCTTCAGTGGGAGATCAGGATCATATGTGTCCAGCTCTGTGTCTCTGAAGAGTGACCGGTCAAAAGCTCGTCCTCCAGACCTGAGAGAGAAAACACCATCATCTGCCAACTGGTATTATGTGTTCTACATTATTGCTCACTCATGGACTGTTTTGAACATACTATTGTGAACCAACAATTCAGAAAAGGGAGTCATTCCTGAATGAATCAGTTGTTTGAATGAATCAAATGACTCAATGACTTTTGGTGAATTAAGACATTTACAGACACCCAGTGGTTGTGTTAGTTTCTTATTCAGAGTGTCTTTTAGACAGGCAAAACAAGCAACCAATCATAATCAAGGGTAATCCACAAAGAGTAAACCAATATCCAGACAGCAAACAATAAAAACAGAAATAATCTAAGATTAAAACACAAACCAATGAAACCCGCTCTGAATGTACATGAACGAGTAACACACCTGTAATCCACAAGAGTATTCCAGTAAACAGAGGTGATGGCTGATTTTGAAGCACTGCTTCATGAAGCTTCAAAACCTTGACAATTGTATTGTTTTAAATCAGTGGATCAGAGCACATATCAACTGGGCAAAGTCACATGATTTCAGTAAATGAAACGCTTGATAAAGTCCATAACATGAAGCAAAACTCATCCATGGCTGTCTGTCAAGTGAATTGGCTGCAGGTCATCAGTGTCAGGTTTATATGAATCATGGGATGTGTGAGGTGGAAAGCATCCCACATAGCAAAATATCTCTGGCCCACACAATCAGCTTTTGCTTGGCCCACATGCCACAGTGAATTACGGTATATGACTGGACCAAGTCTGGCTTCCAGACAAGGGCCAAACATGGACCATATCTGGGCCAAGTCTCAGCCAAGTTAATAACCCATAACTGACCCTGAACTAGGCCATTTATGTTGGTGTGTCACGACTGCAATGAAACTGATAAACCTACAAAGCATTGCGCTTAAGGCGTGCTATGGGCATGCTTTTTCTCGAAGCGACCTGATTGGTAGAATTTCTTTTCTTTATTTGAAAATAGTAAAAATGTATGTTAAATGTGGGTCAAGACAGGCCAAACTAACATGGCCCACATATCAATTAATACCATCTGGGCCAAATACTACATTTTACATCTGGCCCAACTATTGTGTGCTGTCTTAAAAACGGTGCCACCTCTTCCAAACCAAGGCCATGTTTGCCCCACATGCTGTATGCCAGTGCAGGATGAATGCCTGCTGTGCCAGATTTATGCCAAATCTGGGCCAGAATTCTTTGCTACCTGGGATTGTGGTACACGTAGGCCAGGGGTGTCAAATTCAGTTCCTGGAAGGATTTTCAGACGTCTACTTCAACCCTACTTCAACACACATACCTGGTTTCAAACAAGCCTGAAGGACTCAATTAGTTTCATCAGGTGAGTTTAATTCAGGTTGGAACTAAACTGTGCAGAGTTGTGGTCCTCTAGGAACTGAGTTTGACACCTGTAATGTAGATCAAGAGAGTGGACCTCCGTGAAGATGGCACCCCATAAAAACAAATAATCCTCAAAACTATGCCATTCGCTTGTGCTGATTTGTGCCGCAAAAGCGAACGTTTCTGCTGGATTGAGGTCTGACATATTAAGCATAATTTTTTTGACCGTGTGACGTCACTTTCCACCCCCTGTTGCTCAAATGACTTAAAATCAGTCCAGGTTGTTTATGCTGGATTTGTGCTGGTTTGTGCTGATAAAACAAACACTGTATCTGTTTTCCTCCTTTAGATATAAGCTAAATATTTCAGGAATCGTGACGTCACTCAATTTCCTCTAAATCGCACCAAACTGATGTCATTGGTTTGTGTCGTTAAAACAAACACTGTATTTATTTTCATTGTTTAGATATAACTAAAGTATTTCAAAAGTCGTGACGTCACTCTCCAGCCCAGGTTTTCTAAATCGCACAAAACTGGTGTCATTTGTTTGTGCTGGATTTGTGCTGGTTTGTGCCATTAAAATAAAAACTGTATCTATTTTTATTGATATTGCCTTATCAAAACACTTCCGGAGCCGAAACATCACTCTCTTCCCCATTATTACCTCTAAATTGCCCAAATCTGATGTCATTTGTTTGTGCTGGATTTGTGCTGGTTTGTGCTGTATAAAACAAACACTTATTTAGATATAACCGAAATATTTGGGGAGCCGTGACGTCAGTTCACTGCAGTTCCTCTAAATGTCACAGAAAGTGCACTCATTTTGTGCCTGATTTGTTTGTGCCGTTAAAATGAACATCAGATATTTATATTAGTGCACAAATATATTATTTTCATTTGCTCACAATTTGTGCTTGTTTGTGCTGCAATTTGTTTTGTGCAGCTATTTTATTATTAGTAGGACTAATAAACTGATATTAAATAATTTAGAGGTCTCTCTGCCTCAGTTGCTCCATATTTACCAAAATAGTCTCGCTTGTGTGTGTTTCATTTGTGCTGGGTTGTACCTATAAAAGTTTATTTAGTGCTGCTTATTAAAATATTGAATATTGAATAAAATATAATGACATCACCAGCCACCATATTGATTAAATCTAGTTAGTCCACTACAGCTGCTTTACCCAATGGATTTAATCAAAAGCTGTAGGCCTACCTACCTCAACAGAAAGGTTTAGGCTGCTAGTTTAAATATGAAAGCATAGCCTAAAATGGACGACCAAATGAAAGAGTATTTAAGGGAAAATCACTGCATGGCTCCACAGGTAGAATATATATAAATTTTCTTGCATTATGCCTCTCGCAGACATGCTGGCTACTCATGAGACTAAAACAAAGTAGATATTGAATAATATCACCGCTAGGGTTACTGCAGCGGGGGCCACATCCACAATCACAGGTCCAATAGCATGCCAGTGGTGGTAAATCGCAACTTAAAATATGTTTTCAGGAAAGTATGAACACTTGGACATTAAAATAAACTGTCTTTTATTGAAATCAAGTGTAAGCAGATCAGATGCAGTCAGTCTTTCTCTTTTACAACTCTGCAGCACTGTTATAGCTGATGTTATGTTTAATAGTTTGGTACACCTGTGTTAACTCAGCTGCTGTAACCTAGAGGAGAGGAGAAAATACTAATCAACTTAATTTTAAAGGGTGGTATTGATAACAGATTTTGGCTAAAATATTTGTCGTTATTTGCAGTAACACCTATCCAAACATGGAAACAGCACACACAGTACATAAACTAGCTACAAACATTAGCTAGTAACGTTTTCAAATAGCCTATTTCTAATTAAAAAATATGGAAGTTGCAATTTACTAGTTTGTTTTCTTTACATAGGCATTATGTGCATTATTGTATTAAATGTAATGTTTCATGTACGGTCAAGTCAAAGTCAGACAAAAACTTGAGTTCTTACATTCATCAGGACAGCAAAAAATACCACTTGAAGTTACGTGGAAGCATGTGTGGACCTGTGCTGCTTTGATATACAGTACACCCCTTCCATGTTGTCTCTGGCGAGGGATGCGCAGATTAGCTCACTGAATCTGCTGTTAATAACGAATGATCCATGCAGACCTATCATCATGCTTAATATATATTAAGCATTAAGGTGTGGATATATATATATATATATATATATATATATATATATATATCAGATTAAATTATATGTGCGGGCGGGTGACAGGTGGATGATAAGTATGAAGCCATGTATTCAGGTGACATTTCAGCTGATCCACACATCTCTACTGTGCAAGGTTAGGGAGGACGAGGAGCAGGTCTTGCTTGTTGAACCTTCGTGGTTTAACCGGGCCTGATTTTCCGAAATAACACTCCTCACCATGGCCCCTCCTTGATGAATTCCCCTGAGGAAGCACTTCACAAAGAGTGTTGCCTCCTCTTGAGTGACACCTAATAACTTTGGGAGATTCTATACCTTCGGGTGGAGCTGGTTTCCTCCTTATTACTGGATAATTCTGGTCAATCTGGAGGAAACTCACAAAATGTGTGCAATTATTCTGCTCTGCTTAGCGAGTTCCCCATCTGGTGAACCCTAGAGAGTTCATTTGAGGCCCCCAGCCCCTAACTTGGAGGAGGAACCGGGTGCCTGGCCCAGTATGATGTCCAGTATACCCCCTCGATCTACCTGAGTGCTGGGGGCCGATGGGGACGTTGCAAGGTTGCATTTTGGTGATGTTTTGTGCTCACACTGTGCTTGGTAAACTTCACACTAAATGCACAATGGGCTCAGCTGCTGTGGTGTTTTCCATACACTCTTGCAATAAAAAAGTGTCTCTTCTAGACACACCTGATGGGGAAAATCCTGGTTATGTCTGAAAACCACATTCCCAGAAGGAGGGAACGAAGACATGTGTGTCCTCCACTACAGCAGCTGAGTGTTTGGCTTCTTCAGCAGCTAAAAGTCTGAAGCACTCTCCTGCACATGTTGGTTATATACTCATTATGATTATCACTAGCACCTGGAGGAGCTACACTGTGCTAACTCATAGGCATTCATTGGCTCATTTTCTCACTCTTCAGAGTGATTGGTCATCTAGTGATCTCCCAATAGTGTCTCTTCTAGACACATGTCTCCAACATGTCTCTCTTTTGGGAAACATGGGTTATGGATGTAACCAGAATATTTTACCTAGTGTTACAGAGCATGTCTGAGCTCTGTGTTAAGCCTGATCTGGGGTTAACATTTGAATTGTGAGTGTGGAGTTGGGTGGTGTTGGGATCCTGTGAATTGAGAAATAATGGAGGATGTGCTTGATGTTTTATAGTGTTTTGTGCCGGTTCAAGCACGCAACAAATGAAGGGAACCAAAACAAATAGTGAGAAAAAATATATTTAAGGGTTACAAAAATATTTAAGGGGCCAAGCACTTTACAGCCAGAATGAGCAAAGCAGTCCAGAGCCAGAATTAACAAAGCAGTCCAGAGGCCAAAAAACGGTGGCAGAGTTATAAATTTGATGTGTTGTCGTCAGTGTTAGGTGACAATGAAGAACCTAAAGTTGGATGTTAGTATATTTAAACATTGTAGAGAGACAGCCACAGATGCAGTTTGACATTATACACATTTGTCGATGCTGTAAACAAAAAAAGATTTTGCCTAGACATGAATTTCACAACACTTAGTCATCATGGTCTGACGATGATCTGAGTTAAATTTGGTGATATTTCGGTATATGGTCTAGCAGGAGTTTGCAAAAGAGTTTTTTTTTAACTAAATCAATATGGTGGACAGGACGTTTAGCCAAATATGGCATATTTGGTAACAATGTTCTCGACATCACCCAAGGAATAAGTTGAGATCATTTTTTATGACAATAAACATATGCAGACTAACATTATTAGTAAATTCATGAATCATTGTTGATGGTTAGTGAACGGTTTATAACTCATGACCAGGGCCAGACGGAATCTGCGGATGTTTTTTGCTATTTCTGCGGAGAATTTTGGTAAAAATCTGCGGATTTCTGCAGAATTATTTTGGGAGTATCATAACTAAAACCTTAATATGTTAAATAAAAAATAATATCTTTTTAACTTGTATTTAATGTTTAAAATGCAAATCCAATTACATTAACTGTAAATAGTTAACTTTAAGTAAATAAACAGAAATAATGATGGGCTAAAAATCTGCGAAAATCTGCAGAAAATCTGCAGAATTCTGCGCGTGCAGATTCCGTGTGGGCCTATTCATGACCACTAGGTGGCGCTGTTACCAAATTTATGTGTTGGGGTCATTGTGAGTTGCCAATGACAGACCTAAAGATCAGTGTCAATATCTTTAAGTATTGCAGTCGCAGCCTCATATGCACATTGACATTGTGCTAACACATTTGCTGATGCTGTAAACGATACGATTTCTATAACTTTTGGTCAGCATGGTCTGAAGATGATCGGAGTCAAATTTGGTGAACATTTTATTAACGAGGCCTCTTCCCTGTGGGACATGTCAGGAACACCTTCCTAGGTAGGCGTCCAGGGGGCATCCAAAACAGATGCTCAAGCCACCACAGCTGACTTCGCTCGATGTGGAGGAGCAGCGGCTCTATTCAGAGCTCCTCCTGGGTGACAGAGCTCCTCCATGGCTTAAAAATCTATATGTAATAATAAACTGTAAATCTAATATTTCTAAAATATTTATATCCAAAGCTACTGTTTAATAAGTCTTTTAGATGCTTAACACAACAATGACCTTTGTGTGTAATTTCTCAGCTTAATTTAATGTGTGACACAGCAGTGGCCCAATTAAACAAGACCACTGTACTAACTGTCTCTTTATTATGAGGACTACAGAAAATGTATTGTTTTTCAATGTTTGTAAGATATATCTGTATCTGTTTGCCTCAACATATTTTATAGTAGTTTTATCTGTTACAGTGTTGAATATGAGTTACCAGATTCAGGAGACGAGACTCACAGGAGCCACAAAAGTTTCACAGACAATCTCCCAAAGATCTTCCAGGTGGGAAAAATTATTTGAAATTCATATTATAACAGACAATATGTTTTTTGAAAAGATCTTGCTTCTTTTAAACATCTTGTTTGTAGTTGTTATTTTTTATGTATTTACTTTTTTAAGAATTACAATGTATTTGTTAGGTAAGGAATAATTGACACCGGTTCATTGAATTATTATAAAATAATACACACCTGTGATAATCATGGATGTCATTATACCTCTGGTGTGCAATATTTCCTAATGGATCGGAGACTATTATTCCACACATGCCACAAACCGATTTTGTGTTTATAGACACTTAAATAAAGATGGCTTGGCTAAAACAAAGCACAATTTAGGTTGTCACAGAAAATTTTAAAAGACATCTAAGAATAGCTCAACGCTACACAAGTCACCAAATACACAGATTAGACAGACCTTACATGTGTAGTTGTTCATTTCAATTCCAAATGTAACTTTATTTTAGCCAAGCCGTCTTTGATTCAATGTCTAGTCTTCTATTAAACACAAACTTATGCTTGTTGGGATACTATGTGTGATGATGCGGTGTGGCCTGATTGATATTAGTGTCATCCAATCGGCATGTAGCGCCACCCTTTTTAAAGCCTTATTGGCTGTTGCTTGGTAGGCGTCACATCCGACTCTGCGCTTTGTTTGCGTGTGCGTCTTCGCGGCTACAGGTAAATGCATTGTGCTCATTCTGTTTGATTTTTCATGTGTTTGAACGGGCCAACGTTAAGTTTCGCTTTTTGGGCGCTGTTGTAGTGCGTGGTGTGGCTGTGGCATGTTTCTGGGCTGTGTGGCTTGGATGATGGTTCACCATTGCAGGTACGTGATGCTGGCTTTTAACTGGATGGGTAATGGGGTTTAACAGCGTTTAATCTGCGTTTCTCATGCCATACAGGCATGATGTCCTGCATGTCGCTGTATGCTCGTACCTGACCAACTAGCGCTCATAAAGCGTCCGATTTATGCGCCCATTGGTAAGTGTTGAGGCACTTATGATTAGTGTTATCATTTAAATTACTATTTTAATGGTGTTGTCTGTGCCTCTTCCTTTTTAGGATTCTCCCTTTTTCTCCATCCCTTCTCTTGTACATAATTGGCTTTATTAGCGTTCATAATCCTCGCTATTACCGGGGTTGTCGGAGGTCGTCTGGGCTTGTGCTACTGCTAACGTCAGTGTTGATGGCTGACGGGCAGACGCCACCAACGCTGTTTAAAGGGGACTGCACTTTTTAATTACTACGGCGCTGCTTGTGCTCCGCTTCATCTATTTGTTTGTTTATTTGTTTTAGATGGATTGATTTGTTCTTTGTGCTCTGCTTCTGTTTTGTGAATATTATTTCTAGGGTTCTTTTTGTTTTCAATTTATGCAGAGCATTTATTTTTTGTTAGTTAGACTTTCCCTTTTAGTGGGTTTATTGTTCTCATTGATTATTAGTTCTATGATTGTTGTCAATTCTGTTAGTATCTGGATCCAGAGTGTTTGTATGTGAAATGCTGTGATTTCTAAGCTCTATGGGTTTCTCCACCAGATCATAGAAGTACATTGTAATCCTAATTGACCCACTTATTTATGTGGATTGTGTATTTTTCAGTTATTTACTTTAATTTTGATTTATTTCAGGAACTGAGGCCGTTCCCAGTGGATGACTGATCTTTTCCAACTGGTGGTGGTGCTTCTTTACCGTGTGCTGTGGGGCACTGAGTGCTTGATTGGTGTGATTCGAGTGCACTGTGGTGTGAGCGTGTGCTGGGGTAAAGTTAGTCTACTTGTATCCAGTCATTGGGGACCTCAGTCCTGTGGTTTTGATTTTGTTTGTTTTCTGTTATTGTTTTCCTTGTTTTATTTATGTGAAGTGGGAGTTTTTGATGTGTGTTTTAAACCCAAGTACATCTTTACACTTGTCAAAATAAATATTTTTGTACTTTTGTAATTACCCACGTCTCTTTGCATTCTTGAGGGAAACGAACCTATGTGCCTTTTTCTAATTGAGTTATTTCCCTGGGTAACTACCAGGGTGGCGTAGTCGGTCATTTTTTATTCAAATATAGTTCACTAAACTCATGCCAGATCCCCTCGTCACATATGGTTCCCACAGCTGAAGTCACTGTTTAGATGTTGTTATTCAGACATTTGTCAGGTTTTTGTTCTCAAACTGCTCCTGTGTGTAGGACTTGTTCCTTACACGGCTCATCCAAAGCCTTCTGTTATGTTTTAATGTGATTTGATTGTTGTCGCTGTGAAATAGCTTAAATCATTCAGCATAGTGATATTGAGATGTAATGTGCTCAAAACCAGCCTGAACAAATTTAACTATGTGTTATCTGAAAATAACCGAACACCATTAAATGTTTAACAGCCAATCAGAATTGAGCACTTACAGACCTGTTTATAATAATTATTTTAATTATTAAATAATTATTTTGGATTTACAACTGTATGTGATTTGATTTTTGTGTGAAATGTTGTTCTCTTTTTTGAAATATAGACTCTTGAAAGTAAAATGATCAAGTTTCTGAAGAATGAACTGGAAAACTTTAAGAAAATCTTACAAGCAGAAAACAGACAAGAGTTTGTAAAGGTGTTTAATGAGAACAGAAGCAGTATCACAGAAGCAGCTCTTGATCTCACACTCTTCTTCCTGAGAGAGATGAAGCAAGCTCAAGCTGCTGATACTCTGGAGGGTAAGAGACTCATGGCCATCTCTCAGACTGACACTTATAAATATAGCTGGAAAAGTCAAGACTAAAACTCTCTGTTTCTTTGCTCCTGTGTTTAGGTGAGCTGTTCTTCATTAATCAGCTTAAATGTAGCCTGAAGAAGAAATATCAAAGTGTGTTTGAAGGAGTTGCTCAGCAAGGAGACTCCACACTTCTGAATAACATCTACACAGATCTCTATATCACTCAGGGTGCGAGTGAACAGGTCAACACTGAACATGAGATCAGACAGATTGAAGCTGCTTCCAGACGACATCAGTCACTAGAGATACAGGTTGAATGCAAACATTTATTTGAAGCACCTGAACAAGACAAGCAGATCAGAACTGTCCTGACAAAAGGAGTTGCTGGCATCGGGAAATCAGTCTCTGTGCAAAAGTTTGTTCTGGATTGGGCTGAAGGAAGAGAAAATCAAGACATCAGCTTCATATTTCCTCTTCCATTCAGAGAGATGAACTTAATGGAGAAAGAAAGACAAAGTTTAAAAGACCTCATAACTCAGTTTTTCCCAGAAACCAAAGAACTGAACCTTACAAGAAGGACACGATTCAAAGTCCTGTTCATCCTTGACGGATTGGATGAATGTCGTCTTCCTCTGAACTTTGCTGGTAATGAGACGTGTTGTGATGTATCGTCAGCAGTCTCTCTGGATGTTCTCCTGACAAACCTCATCAAGGGAAATCTGCTTCCTTCTGCTCTCATCTGGATCACCAGCAGACCAGCAGCTGCCAGTAAGATTCCTGCTGACTGTATCGACCGGCTGACAGAGATACGAGGATTCAATGATGCCCAAAAGGAGGAGTACTTCAGAAAGAGACTCACAGATCAGAATCAGGCCAGAGAAATCATTGATCACATTAAACAGTCAAAGAGTCTCTTTATTATGTGCCACATCCCAGTCTTCTGCTGGATTTCAGCCACTGTTTTCCAGAACATTTTGAAGGAGAACAGAAATATTGAAGTGAAACACAGGGCTCATGCTGAAACACTGCAGGAATCTCCCAAGACTCTGACACAGATGTACACACACTTTCTCCGCTTTCAGATCCAGCAGAGCAGAAGAAAGTATGATGGAGAAAACACACCAGATGTCTCCTGGGATCAAAACCTCATCCTTTCACTGGGGAAACTGGCCTTCCAGCAGCTGGAAAGAAACAATGTGGTCTTCTATGAGAGCGATCTGAAAGACTGTGGCATTGACGTCAATAAGGCATCGGTGTACTCAGGCATGTGTACTCAGATCTTTAAGAAGGAGACAGGATTTGTACTTCATACCATGTACTGCTTTCTTCACCTGAGCATTCAAGAGTTCATTGCAGCCCTTTATCAACATCTGTTTCTAGACAGTGACAAGACACAAGCAGAAAAAAGCAGAAATGAGTCCATGATTGATTTGCGGAAGACTGCAGTGGACAAAGCTCTGGAAAGTGAGAATGGACATCTGGAACTTTACCTTCGCTTCCTTCTCGGTCTGTCACTCCAGTCCAATCGACAACTCTTACGAGGCCTGTTGACACAGCAGGACGACAGTGACCAGAGCAAAGAGGAAATAATTGCATACATCAAGCAGAAACTTGAAGGAAATCTGTCTCCAGAGAGATCCATCAATCTGTTCTACTGTCTGAATGAACTGAACGACCAAACTCTGCTGAAAGAGATTCAGTCTCACCTTAGTAGAGGAAGTCTGTCATATGCTCGCCTTTCACCTGCCCAGTGGTCTGCTCTGGTCTTTGTGTTGTTGACCTCAGAGGAGGAACTGGAAGAGTTTGAGCTTCAGAAATTCCAGAGATCAGACGAGTGTCTCATCAGACTATCAGCAGTCATCAAATCCTCTAAAAGAGCTCTGTAAGTCAAAGTCCTTCTTTCTTTCATCTGTAGAAGTCCATCTATTAGTCCAATGACGCAACTAACAGCATGGTTGAAGGTTAAATGCATGTAAATGCACATTCATCATTTATGACTCAATTTAGAGTTTAATTTATATCTGATCCCATACTCTTCAGTTATGTGTTCATTAGGGACGAAACGCCACTCAGAGTTCTACACCCCGGGTTTTGCGTGTCTTCTCACAGACAGTATGTCGACATCCTAAAGTTAGTCAGAGGATGTAGGGTTAGGTAGATGATACTGTAACAATATAACATCCATTACTCAAGGATAAATCAAATAGTTAGAGATGTATACCTAACCAGAGAAGGGTTAGTTAACCCAAAAAGTAAATTTACTAATTTTTACTCACCCTCAAGGGGTTATAAACCTTTCTAAAACTTTGTTTCTCCTGTTGAACAAGATGATTTGAAGAAAGCTGGAAACCTGTAACCATTGACTTACACACCATTTGTTTTTCCTACCATGTAGGTCAATGGCTAATGGTTTTCAGCTGTCATAAAAAGACTCTTTTCTGTTAAGCAGAATAAAAAGATCATAAAGTTTTGGAACCACTTGAGGGTGAGTAAATGATTGGGAGAACTATATCTTAAGAAACCGCAAATAAGCCAGTAAACTACATTTTCTATTAGCGGAAATTGCACACAAGTCAGCTAAAAAATGACACAGCACCTTTAATGTCCTTTTTGGTAAAAGTAGAATGATCACACTGATGTTTTCTCCATTCTGTCTATTTTGACTCATATCTCTGCTGATAATTATCAGGTAACACTGACACAGACACACACTCATACACATACACACTCGTACACCATGGTCAGTTTTGTTTACCCAATTCACCTATACCATATGTCTTCGCACTGTGGGGGAAACTGGAGCAGAGACTCAAACCAGCGACCTTCTTGTTGTTAGGTGAAAGTGCTAACCACTAAGCCACCGTGCTCTTCTTTATTAGATCTTCTTCTAATCATGCAGGCAGGCAAAGCAAATGCAAGAGGTGGATCTAGGTTCAGTTCTAATCTTAAATATAATCCATACACAAAGAAAATACCAGAGCTGAATACCAGACAACACAGGCAAGAGAAACATACAGCACATGCAGCAAACTATGATCAACAAATAATGACTGAAACAGAGGAGCTTAAATACACAAAGACTAGTAAGTTAACCAGGGGGTGGAGAGTAACTGGGCCACCTAACAGGGGTAACATTGGGAAAACTGGGTTGACACAGAGAACACAAGGAAAACACAACTGTATAAGGACAGGACAACCAGGACCATGACATAGCTCCCTTCTAGGAGCAGATTCCAGATGATCCTCAGAGGAAAACACAAGACAAAGAATGAGTTCAGCAAGCTGGAGGTTTTACAGTGGACAAGGGTGATGGGTAAGAGGCCAGGTTAATGAAACCTTGACAGGGTACAGGACAGATGGTGAAGGGGAAACTGACAGGCAGGTGGATAGGGAGGAGGACAAAGCCAAAGCAGTGACTACTGGACAGTAAACCAGGGCAGATCCTGTGGATCTGGGCTTTTATCTCAAAGGTTTTAGAGAAGATTGTGTCTGTACAGCTGAATGATTTCATGTTTAATAATAATTATATTTTTGATAAATTTGAATCAGGTTTTAGAGCTGATCATAGCACAGAGTCCGCTCTATTGAGGGTTTCAAATGATGTCTTGTTGGAGGTTGATTCAGGTAGCCCTGTTGTTCTTCTATTATTGGATCTCACTGCTGCTTTTGATACAGTGGATCATGACATCCTTATTAAACAGCTTAGAGAGCATGCTGGTATCTAGTGTCTAGCCTTGGACTGGTTCTCTTCATATCTGAAGGATAGAACTATATCAGTCAGTTTGGGTAACTCTTGTTCTTCTGTCATTTAATTAATGTGTGGGGTTCCACAGTGCTCGATACTGGGTCTGGTTTTGTTTTCCCTTTATTTTCTTCAGTTGGGAAATTTTTTTGAAAAGCATGGCATAAATTACCATCTATATGCTGATGACTCTCAAATCTACTTCCCCATAAAATCTGGGGATCAATCCTCCCTTCAGGCTTTCTCCAACTTTCTCCAACTGAATAACTTTCTCCAACTGAATGAGGACAAGTGTGAATTGACTGTTTTGGTCTAAAAGGTTCAGATTCTAATGGTAATCTGTCATTGCTTCCTGGAAAAATACATTCCTCTGTAAAAAGTCTTGGTGTTATCTTTGACTCCGAGCTTAAATTTAATCGCTAAATTAATGCGGTTGTCAAAAATAGTTTTTTCTATCTCAGATATATTGCCAAGGTGAAGTCTGTCCTCTCTTTCAGTGATTTGGAGAAGGTTGTTCATGCCTTCATCTCTTCTCGTCTGGATTATTGCAGCGCTTTGTATCTGTGTGTGAGTCAGGCCTTTCTCTCAGGACTGCAGCTGGTCCAGAACGCAGCTGACAGGCTTTTAACAGACCTAAAAAGGAGAGCAGATTACACCTGTACTGGTTTCTCTTCACTGGCTACCAATCCAGTTTAGAATTCAGTACAAAGTACTTCTGTATGTTTTTAAATCCCTCCTTGGCCCCTGAGTATATTTCTGAGTTAATTAATATACACCAACCCGTGAGATCTTTTCACTCTAAGGATCGACTCTATTTGCAAGTTCCATGATCACGCTTGAAATGTGAAGGTGATAGAGCTTTTTCAGTAGCAGCTCCAAGACTCTGGAACGATCTTCCACTCTCCATAAGAACTTCTCCAACTCTTGAGTCTTTTCAGAGGTCACTGAAAACACTTATTTTCTTTAGCTTTTACTCTGTGTTGTGAGTTTATGTATTTTGGTTCCTTGTGTGTTTGCATGTATTGTGTTTTTATGCACAGAGCTATAGTGGAGCTGGTAAAACCCTTCATGATGATGCGAGCCCACCTTTCTGGAGGTTTCAAACACCTCTAGACTGCCTGGATGTCCTTAAAGGGGTGGTCCAGAGTGTATTTTTAAGGCTTGGTTGTGTTGATAAGATGCAATGCAATGTGTGCTCATGCTTCACTTGTAGAAAATCTGGTTATTTTTTATCTTACTTTGATTATATACAGCTACTCCGCTAACATGAAGACAAATGTCATATTTCCTAGTTCCTCTGAAAGGCCTGTCCTCAAGAGGCTCTGATTGGTCAGCTAACGTATTGTGCTGTGATTCGCGGATCAGCTCCCCCTCTCCAGGAAAAGTGTCACAAGCACACACTTTTGCGCTGTGTAAATACTGCCAGTCAGAGTAGCTGTTAGCCGTATCAGTGTGAGCCTGAATCAGATAGAAAATGATTCAGAGGATACAGCTGAACCTCACGCCTGCTCTCTAAAATATCATCTGACAAGTGTCTTTCACATATATTCAGAATAAGCATGTGTCAGTAATATGAAACATTCTCATATCTTTTGTGAGTTTGTTATTTGAGATGTAGAAGGCAGGGAAAGCGTCCGCATAGAGACACTGCAGCGCTGCTGAATATTGTGTGTGTTTACAGCGGTTTGATGGATAAATCTGAATTTTTAGCTAAATTGTTAACAGTGCCAAACAGCATTTCCTGTTGTTTACATCCTTGTTTATATCCCGCTACAACATACCGTTAACACTAGAAACTGTCTGATGTACTAGAGAACATTGAAACTGCTGTACTAGAGACAACTGAAATGGTGGACATGGCTGGATTAGGCTGAGGAGCTGCAGGCAAGATTATAGGGCAGGCAGTCCTTATCACTGACATGAAGGAATCTTTAGAAACAAAAACACACAAACAGCAATGAATATATTGATTTATTTTCTATATTTCTGTTACATACGCATCTGTTTCACTTTATTTTGAAAAATGCTTTGAGATGCAAGTTTTAAAGATACTACAGAAAATGATTGTTATTAGTTTGTTTGTTAAATAATAATAAATTAAACAATTAAAAAAATTACTGTCTTGCAGTGTTAGGTTTTTAATAAAGAGCTGGGTTATTGGATCATCTGAAGGAAGCCATTTATGTGTGTTTTATGGACATAAATTGTATTTAAAGTTAAAATCACCAGATGTGCTCACTAATTAGTGAAGTTTTACCAGTCACTTCAGTCATATGTGCTTCAGACTATTAAACACACCAGATCAACACATCAATATTGTGTTTGTCCTCTATACAGGCTACAGCGCTGTAAACTCACTGTTCGGTCCTGTGAGAGTTTGTCTTCAGTTCTACAATCCTCAAACTGTGTCCTGAGAGAGCTGGACCTGAGTATCAATGACCTGCAGGATTCAGGAGTGAGGCTTCTCTCTGATGGACTGAAGAGTCCAAACTGTAAACTGGAGACACTGAGGTCTGAGTTTAAGCACCTGATTGATTATTTGATTTATTTATTGATTGATTGATTTTTGGATTTGTTACATCATACAGATTACTTTAACAGTGTGGTTATTAGTAATGTGTGTTCTTTCTCAGATTGCTCACATGTAAACTCACTGTTCAGTGTTGTGAGAGTTTGTCTTCAGCTCTACAATCCTCAAACTGTGTCCTGAGAGAGCTGGACCTGAGTAACAATGACCTGCAGGATTCAGGAGTGAAGCTTCTCTCTGATGGACTGAAGAGTCCAAACTGTAAACTGGAGACAATGAGGTCTGAGTTTAAGCACCTGATTGATTATTTGATTGATTGATTTTTTTTTTCTTTTGTTACATCAGACAGATCACATTAACAGTGTGGTTATTAGTAATGTGTGTTCTTTCTCAGATTGCTCACATGTAAACTTACTGTTCGGTCCTGTGAGAGTTTGTCTTCAGCTCTACAATCCTCAAACTGTGTCCTGAGAGAGCTGGACCTGAGTAACAATGACCTGCAGGATTCAGGAGTGAAGCTTCTCTCTGATGGACTGAAGACTGTAAACTGTAAACTGGAGACACTGAGGTAAATTCTTCTCCACTCAATAATAACTACAGACAGACCGTTTCATATTAGGGCTTTTCATGCTTGAACATGTTAACTCTGGGTGATACTAAACCCCAGAGGAATTATGGTTTGTCAGTAATTATGTTTCACACTGCTCATACTATACCTGTAGTTAACCCTCAGGGGTCTGAGGTGATTTTGGGGCCCCTGAGATGTTTTGGCATGCCCTGACATTTGTGCTTATTTCAGCTACTTATTACACAGTACAGGCCAACGTGTATTGTATTTGTCTTCAGCCAAACTGTGCTACAATAATATGTGTAGAATGGTATTTTGACCACAGCGGTTCGAACTGTAGTTCTGCCGAGTGACTAAAAAGTTATCAGCATGATGGTAAAAAACTGTACATTTCTAGTCAAACCATTCTTCTGCAATCTTATACCAAAAATGTAAATAAGGGCAGTATTAATAGCTAAACGTGGGAGAGCGTTGATATTATGTGATTGTATTGTATTATTTTGTGTTACAACTGAATTAGTTATAAAATAACTGTATAAAATGATAAAACATGAAATGATAAAAACAGATGATATAGATTATATCCAGCTTAAATGTAAGTTTAAAGTTACCTAAGAAAGAAAGAGACAGCGGGAGGGAGAGAGAGAGAGACTAAGGCCGTACTCACACTATGTACAGTTGCCTTGAACCGGGCCAAAGCACGCTTGTCCCCCCTCCCGTCTCCCCCGATGGCCCGCACTCACATTACATTCGGGCATGGGCGCGCTTACATCCTCGATGATGCGCTGTTCAGTAAGCGCTCTCGCTCAGCACAGTGGAGATTTCTTTAGGGGTTTGCGTCTTTAATAATCTATGACAGTTTGCGTTCATTGAACAGTACGAATGATCAATTAATCCATATAAAACAGTCCCTTAAAAGTCACGTCACGCTTTCAGTTTCGGGCTTAGGCACGCTTGCACTCACACTGTAAGCGTACCGCGCCTGAGCCCAAGTGAACCGTGCTCTGGCCCACCTGTTCCAGCTGGGCCATGGCCGCCCAAGTGAACCGTGCCTGAGCCCGATTCAGAGCACTCACACTTCTCAAACGATTCGGGAAAGCGGCCTGAGCACGGATCGGATAGCATAGTGTGAGTAAGCCTTTACAGTTGTCCCCTGGCATTGTTGTGACACAGAAATTAATGATGAAAATATGATTTGTGTTGTGTGCTGCTGTCATCTTCGGACTTCCTGTCCAGGCTTGTTGCAGGAAAAAGGTTGGTCAGTCTTTGTTGTCCTTCAGCCTTGTGTGAGAGGCTTTAGTCGAATGGTTTTGCACTGCTTATATGCAAATTGTCCCTCATACCCCCACAAGAATAGGTGCTGAGGGATGCAGGGACCTCTGCTCTTCTCTTGAAGTAGATCACAAGACGTGAACCTTTTCTCCATGGATCCTGTATTTCAAAACAGCAAATGGCACAACAAACAGCAAAAGCAAACTCATGGCATTTGTCATTGGTCAAAGGATTGATGTGGTCAGTTTGAGTTCTTCTCAAGCAAAATGCCCTTAAATTAATGTAATTAAGAATATGGTCAAGATCAAGACAAAATAAAAGCAAACAAGCTCTTTACACAATATCTGGAAACATTCATTCATGTCGGCTTAGTCCCTTTATTAATTCGGGGTCGCCACAGCGGAATGAACCGACAACTTATCCAGCACAATTTTACACAGCGCATGCCCTTCCAGCCGCAACCCATCTCTGGGAACATCCACACACTCATTCAAAGTCATACACTAAGGACAATTTTAGCTTACCCAATTCACCTGTACCGCATGTCTTTGGACTGTGGGGGAAACCGGAGCACCCGGAGGAAACCCACGGGAACGCACATGCAAACTCCACACAGAAACGCCAACTGCCCAGCCCAGCCGAGGTTCGAACCTGCGACCCAGCGACGTTCTTGCTGTGAGGCAACAGCACTACCTACTGCGCCACTGCGTTGCCCTATCTGGAAACATCAAAATTAAATTGCTTTACAACAAAATCAACAATAGCTGGTTAGGAGGATCAGCAAAATATTCAGTGTAACCAAATACAGTGAATTAAACGCAAAGACAATCACAATTGCATTCAAATGGATTAAATACAAAGTGAACACATAACATTTAATTCATTAATGTTACAAAAGCAACAATATTTCAGCATTTTGGTTTTAGAATCCCAATTTACATTTTAATATAACTTGTTAAAACGAATAATAAGTAAAGGTTAAAACACTGGGGGAATTAAAAGCTGCATCAAAAGGAAGAAATTGGTCTTTAGGTCAGGTGATACTATGGGGCTTAGAGTAGCACAAAAAGACCTTAATCGGGAACTAAGGATTGCACGGATACAATATAAAGAACAGACTGAACAACATTTGTTAAAATCCAATACAAAAGAGCTATGGAACTCAATTCGGAGAATGACAAATATAAGCCCAAAAAGAAAGGCATTGTTCGCCTGTAACGAATCTGATAAGGCAAATGAATTGAATAATTTGGTAACACTTTATTTTGATGGTCCCCCTTTAGATAGTCTGCAATAGGATAGTAACCATAAGTTACTTTTCAAGTTCTTATCTGTTTACTCTCATCTGGGTAGTATCTGTAGATTGTCTTTTAAATGTTCTTAGGCAATCATTACAATGTCTACAACATGTAAACATTTATTAAACTTTCGGTAAGCTAAGTGTTACCAATTTAGGTTCTAGATGTTCAACAATGTATCAGTAGATATGCAACAAATCTTCAACAGATGCTCAACAGTGTATTAGTAGATATGCAACAAATCCTCAACATTTAGATACTAGATGTTCAACAGTGTATCAGGAGATATGCAACAAATCCTCAACATTTAGGTTCTAGATGTTCAACAGTGTATCAGGAGATGTTCATGAAATCTTCAACAGATGTTCAACAGTGTATTAGTAGATATGAAACAAATCCTCAACAGATGTTCAACAGTGTATTAGTAGATATGCAACAAATCTTCAACAGATGTTCAACAGTTTATTAGTAGATATGAAACAAATCCTCAACATCTATTAAACTTTTGGTAAGTTACGTGTTACCAAATTAGTTGCAGATGTTCGGTGTCAGACAAATGTGAATTTGACTGTGTGTGTGAAGATTTGTAATGTTGTTCTCTGTGTGGCAGTGTTCCAGCTGAGGCTGTGTGTTTGTGTAAACATGCTCCTAACAAAGGGTGGAGGTTTTACGACAGTGTGTAAAATTTGGTCCTGTTGTAACAGGGAGCCAGCATGGGATTTGAGTATGAGATGTGAATGTGATCTGGCTCAAAATACTTCCAAATCAATGTTTTTTAAGGAGCATGATAAAGTGCAATGTTCAAGGCTGAATCCTGTAAGGAAGCATTTTCATCATTACTGCAATTATTACACTGAAGCCACAAGGCAATTCTTTACTCCCGTTTGTAGTTCAAACTGCAGCTATATTGAGGATAGCACAGTTTTCCACTTTTAGGAGATGAGACTCATCCTACATAGGGACACAAGTACCTTAAAATAATTCATTTTAGCATACAGTTAATTCCTTTTTGATACATGACATGCGGTCTAGAATGCATCTGTGGCCTCTAAAACCTCAAACCTGAGTGTTTTACACCTACAGTAAGAAAATCATGTTTTAAGGAATTACTCAGTCTATGTGTACGTGTAGTATCACAAAATACCATTGTGTTCTATGGCAATGAGAATGTGTATAACACCAATATAACAAATTTGGAAATGCAAACAGGACCAGCAATTATTCACTTGTATTGCTATTAGGCCAGCAAAGGAATTTAACAGTTGCAGGCCTTGTGTTAATGCAGTTAGTTCACTAAGTGTGTTATTAACAGATGAGTTTTTGTTGCGTGTAGACCACTGATTTTTGCTCTTAAGTAATTTCCGTTTTCTCAGAAAATATGGTGGAGGTCTTCCCTGCCCCGAAGTCCAACATTGGTCCTCTCTGTGACCAAACTTCTTACAGGTCATACAAAGCCTGTTTTGTTTGCCTGAGGGTTGATTGCTGTGATCATCTGAGGTTTGAGAGTTTTTAAGACTCTCTAATGCTTCTACACCATGCGTCTTTGCTGCGCTATGGTGTGGCATCACCTTAAGTACTGAAACAGGCAAACTCTTTTGAGCTACAGCATCTGAACAAATCATTTCAGATTTATTACAAGTAACTTCATCTGAGAAGTGAACATGCTTTTCAATCCCACCGCTGTTAAGCATTTTGGGAGACACAAACTTCTGTGCTTTCAGCATAGCTTTTAAATCTGCAATAGTGTCTTTTTGACTTCTGCATTTTTCAGCCAGGGCTAACTGTTCAGCTAGTAAATGATCAAGCTGTAACTGGAGATCTCGAATTTTTACTTCTGACTTTTCTACCTCTGATTTATGAACATCAAATTCTTCACATCTAGCCTTTATAATTGAAGACATTTCTGACATCATGTTACGCAGTCTTGAGTAACACATGTAATTTAGTGCTTCAATTATATCGCCTCATTTGATTTCTTTCCATTTTTGACAAATTACATCCCACCATGCAAACAATGTAGAGTCTGAGTATCTGAGTATCTGCATGGACCTTCTTTGGTGAAAGACATCTTTTGCCATATAAACAAATGCATATGATCATTTAGACTCTTACAATGAGCAGAAACAGCAGTCAGCATCTTCACAACACAAAGAGATGTGTGATTGTCCAACTGTGTGACGTGGACTCTTGCTGTGTTTGTAGATTGTCTGGCTGTATGGTGACAGAGGAAGGCTGTGGTTTTCTGTCTTCAGCTCTGAGTTCAAACCCCTCACACCTGAGAGAGCTGGATCTGAGCTACAATCATCCAGGAGATTCAGGAGTCAAGCTGCTCTCTGAAAAACTGGAGGATCC
>CAIGQS010000682.1:2186039-2224298 GCA_903798195.1 Danio kyathit | reverse complement strand
GAACCGTTCCAGTATTTTAGCTAAACACTGATGAAACAGTGTAGGTGAGTTCACAAAACCTTGTGGCAGAACATTCCATGTGTACTGCGTGTTTCTGAACTTAAAAGCAAACTTATACTGGCATTCTGAATGTAATGGAATTGACCAAAAACCATTAGACATCAAGAGCTGAATAATACTTTGCTTCAGGTAGGAGAGATGCTAACACATCTGGGTGGAAGCTACACAGGTGCACATGTCTGTGTACATTTGTTAAGTTCTTCTGTAGTCTATGCATAATCTCCATGAATCATCTGGTTTGCGGACAGGCCAAATGGGGCTAATGATGGAGAAAGGCATGGTCGATTATACCCTGTTCTAGTAAAGAATCCCCCAGTACGCTTGTATATATGGATTGCTTATCTGGGTATTTATACTGCCTGAGTGAGGGTGGATCCCTCCCTTCAATCTTTACTCCATCACAGTAGTATCAACTCGGCCACAATCATGTTTAGATTTAGCAAACACACACCTCTGTTCTTGTTCAGTAATTCTGACAGTTCAGAATCTTCCACTGAAAGCAATGCATCTAAGTCATACTCTTCTGACTTCTAATTGCATGTACAGCATGTACATCAGAAATTCTCTACAACCTTATCTTCAGTCTGAGAGTTACGCCAGATACAATTGTTGCCATAGTCAATAACATAACCACGTTTGGTCATAATATCTGAACCTAGGATGCTGCGACCATCACCTGTTTTACTGAGCCAAGCTTTATCTTTAAAATCATCTTTGCCAATTTTAAAGAATATGTTATCTGTTTGAGATGCTAGTGAAATTGTTCCATCAAAACCTTCTAATGTTATTGTATTTTCATTTTTCAGTGGGGGAATTTATCTGTAATGAAGAATTGTTAAAGAAGCACCAGAATCCACTAAACCAATCATTGCATCGGCCTCCAACAGCAATATTACGAGTTGGTCTACCATAATCATCTCTTTTCAGTGGTGCGACATGTGATATGGAGGCCTCTGATCTCTATGCTGAAATGACTTGCTTTGAGCACTCTGCTTCTCCATATGAGAACGCAGTTCCTCATTCTCCTTACTCAGTCTGTCTACTGTGGCTTGAATTGGTTTAAATCAATTTTTGGAATCGTTCTTTTAAGGGAAGATTTACATGTCCTGGAAATGTGTCCCTCTTTGCCGCATGAATAGCATATTGGCAGACTATCTGGATTGTAAGGAGGTGGTCTGTGCTCTCTGTCTTCTTAACATAATTACCTCTTTTCCAAGAGACCTTGCGACTATTGCTCTGATATGGCTTTTTATCATGTACTACAGACACAGGATGTGATTTTTTTTTACATTAGCATTATTATTGTAAAACTGTGTCATTTTAGCCATAATATCACTGAAATCAGATTGAGGTGTCACATGCATTGTCACAGCAGAATGGGTGGGGTGGATCACACTTGCTAATTAAAGCCGACTTGAAACTGATTTCATTGCAGTAATGTTGGGATGCCACTGAATGTCCTAATGTCTCTAGTAATCGTCTGCGAAATGAAGCTGGATGCCTCCCCTTTTCTCATTTGAATTTCAGAATTTTATCCCAATTTACTGACGTGACACCTAACACTTCCAGCAGTGCCTGTTTTCTCTCTGACTTATTTGCCGTTTTTATCTTTTACTTTCTCAGCTAAAGCTCCAGATAAAGTATCAGGCAAGCACATTCTTAATAAGATACATGCATCAGCATCTGTGAATTTGTAAACCTAGGCATATTCTTCTAATTCTTTAGAAAATCTAATGGATCTTCACTTGGCAGGATCAAATTTTTCAATATTTTTGATCACTGCCTCATTTAACATTTGCACATTTAAAAATTGCAAATATTTCATTGCACTGATTCATTTATTTGAACTGTACATACCCATGTACATTTGTAATTATGTACACACACACTGTACATATACATTTGTAATTGTTTATATATCTGCACACTTCTGAGTATTAATAGCACCGGTATCATCTATCCACTATTGTAAATCTCTGTTCATAGCCAACACAACCTGTATATAACGTAATAGTACATCCATTTGTAAAATATCACCATAGTGTTTTTCCATAACTTGCACTTTTATAAACTTATACCGGTATCCTGCACTTGCTGCTATTGCAGTCCGGGTTCTAGACCTAAACTGCATTTCGTTTCCTTGTACTTGTACATGTTGTAATGACAATAAAGTTGAATCTAATCTAATCTAATCTAATTTGGATTGACCCTCTAACCATGGTAGACGTCATTGGGTTTCTTCTCCTCCTTCACTAGTTACGCACAGTTGTAGTAGCATGGACGGTGCCATAGGGGAATCTAGCTGTGCATTCAGGAAATATCGAGAGCTAATTGACTCAGGAATCTCTTTGACAACTCTCATCTTCCTGCAGATCTAATGCATTAACATTGCAGTGACCCCTAACTGTGTTCTATTGCTGTGTTTGTTAGTTAGCCATTCTTTATCAGAACTGACAAGCAGCATTGCTTCTCCAAATCATTGAATATTGATTCTACCGAGGACTTAAGCATGTTATTGTTAGTTTGTAGACGGGTGATTTCATTCTGCATCCTAATCTTTTCTTCTTTCCACATTGTTTCACTTGCATAGTGGTTTTTAGTAGCTATTACTCCCAGACTGAGCTGCTCATTTTCAGCCTCTAGCTCCTCTACTCTCCTTCTAGTAACTTTGTATGATGCAAGCAAAGCTTGCAGCGCATTAGCAATTTTTCCTTTTTTCTTCTTAGGCATTTTAGGGTAATTTTCAAATTTAGAACTGGCCCATTCATGGGTGCTCTTGTTATTTTTTTCTATTCCATCAACAGTCCCTGAGTGCCATGCTTTGCAATGTATTTAACAATCAATTCTTCCATTTTCAAAATCTTATTGAATTATAGTAATTCTAACCATAAGCTATATACTAGCTACTTTTTAGCCCACAATTCCTCAAGCTCAGAAATAAGCTATATCAGACATAAAACAGTGCCACAGTACGTCGGGCAAACCAACTGCTTCGGGTAACTTTAACTGTTTTAAACTTCACAAAGTCACGGTACGTCGGACTAATACAAACATCGATCACAGTACGTCGGATCAATACAAATATTTCAGTTTAACAGTGCCACTGTACGTCGGGCAAACCCACTACTTCGGGTAACTTTAACTGTTTTAAACTTCACATAGCCACAGTACGTCGGACTCACTACACTATAAACAACTGATCTAATAAAACAGTTTCCACCGTACATTAATTCAATAACTTTAGAATTCTAACAGAATTATAATAAATCATCAACTAGTTTCAGTTACTCTAGAAACTTTCTTAACAAGCACTTTGGTTCAGTTACTTTAAAAACAATGATTCAAATACAGCTCTTCCACAGTATGTCGGGTTAATTCAGTTACGTTAGAATTTAAAACAGAATTGTACAGAATAGGCTTGTTTAATGACTCCTCCTACTAATAGCCTACTGAACAAACTATATTTTCTTCTATCCTTAAAACTTCTTTTCTAGATTATTTTAAACGATGGGATCCTCTTGATAAACAATTGAAGAAGAAAAAAAGAAACCACTTTTCTTACCTCATTTGTTTTAGGAAAAACCCAGCGGCTGGAAGGCTCACCAATGTAAGAAAAAAGATGAGGACGTCTTGAAGAAAAAAACAGTTTTATTCTAGAATATTAGTATTAAAGTGGAGACAGCACTTCGGATTCAGCAGAGTTGGAAATGAATCCAGATCCTCCTCCGTTTTAAACATTTTACACTGTTTCTTCCCGCGTAACATGTTAACAAGCTTTCCCTTTGAATGTAAATTGAGAATAGCAATCCCAGACCTTTTGGTTATACCTGCTTAACATGTTAATAAGGTTTCACCTTGAATGTACATTGAGAACAACAATAAAAGTGATACTTTTCCGTTCCCAGATTCTGGGTAGACTTTCAGGTGAGAATACCAACTGTTATGATAGATGAGGATAAACAGAATTCCTTTTGGTCAGCAGATGGTTCTTGATGGCTTACTGCCGCTCCCATGCTACAAGAAGTGAATTATCATTCCAAAGGCATTATTTAGATGCTTAAATACTTTACTTGAGGAACTCTCCTCTCTGTGATAATTAAGCTCTTTGTTTAAGAAAGGAGTATGAAACACTTGTGAAATAAAGTAGAAGTTGGGTCGAGGCAGACTACTTTCTTACAAAATGTAACTCATAGAACAATCAAAGCAACCAACAAATGTCTAGGGATAATAATGAAGATAAAGAACTTAGGATATAATCACAACAACACTTTAACTACATGATATAAGTAATGCAAAACAAAAGCATAAGGTTAAAGATTCAATGAGATGGCAGGTGTTGACATGAGGACTCCTGAGTAGCCACAGCGTCCTGGGTTAGCTAGCACAACAACTTGAATATGCCCATTGATGAGTAATGCAGGCATCCAATCAGGACATACTACATACTCCAATCTGGAGTCTTGGGATCATCACAGTGTATTAATATTGTAAAACTTAATACCTGTCCCTCTGGCTAAATCATCAAATATTCATCAAGTTTGTATTCTACTCAAAAAAGTAAATGTAGTAAACTAGAAAGAATCTTGAACCTAAAAGTAAAGAAACTTTACTAATAAAAGATTCAACATAGGACACTTGAATAGGCTTTCTAAACTTGAGGCCCTGGTATACTGCAAACTAACCGTCCTGGAGCTCCACCTTCTTTGATGTGCGGTGTCTTCCCAGTGATTTGTTTCTCATTCAGGAAGTCAGACAGAGAACATCATCAAAACAACACTAGCTACATGAATACACTGGAGAGTGGAGTACAGATGTATCCGCCACCTGTACAATCACTTGCAAAGAGATTTTAAGCCGCAGAGGTGCTGTTTGCCAGATGTTTATGAAACTGTTCTTCTCTCAGCCGCTATCATTGTGTTTACAGGTAAACGCGAGGAGCGCAACACATTTACAACCCCACCTACTGCAGTGTAGGAGTGTTGGAAAACAGTATATACCGTCACTCAGCCTTTTCAGACATTATTCAGACATGAAACATCCTGTGCACATGAGAAAATGTTTTGCTGCATTCATGTCATGTGTGCAACTTTTTGTCTATGTTTTCTTAAGCTGCCGCCGAATGAGCGAAAGTAGACACTGATCAGATCTGTACGGTGTCTCTCCAGAGTGAATCCTCTTTTGTGTTTTCAGATGTGTTAACTGATTAACCTCTTGTCACAGTGTGAACACTTGTACAGTCTCTCAGTGTGAATCGTCTGGTGCAGTTTCAATTTTGGAGCTGTAATAAAAGTCTTCTCACACTCAAAGCACATATACTCTTTCACACCAGTGTGGATCTTCATGTGTTCATTAAGGTTTGCTGATCGGTTGAAACTCTTCCCACACTGAGTGCATGTGTATGGTTTCTCTCCAGTGTGGGTCTTCATGTGATTATCAAAGGGCACCTATGGTGAAAAATGGACAACATATGTGTAGGTATAGTGTATTAGACCCGTCATATTGGGGTGATATAAACACACTCAGGTCTTTTTTTTTTCAATTTAAACAACATAAAAACGGTGGACCAATTGGATCATTTTTGAGATTAACCGCAACTTGACGTAGGAGTGTGGTCCCCCCACCACCACCACCAATATTGATTGACAGGTGTGCATTACCATATCCTCAGTATGTCGTTTCACGTCCGCCATTTTCAGCGGTGTGAGTCAAAGCGACAGCACCAAAGAAACACCCTTGCTCTATTTTAGATGTAAGGCTCATTGGGCTCAACATTCACCACATTAGTACTCTCCTCGCCGCCAGTGTTTGTGAGTTTTGGTGGGTTTGCATGCATGTGTACTTTTCATTGCGTCTTCCTTAAACTTCAGCGGTTTGCATTTTCCGTGGTCACAGAAGCTCATCTTAACTAGGTGCAGCTGGAAAGTGCAAGCGCATTGCCTCACGTGCACGTCCATCCATTGTAAATAACGAACTAACGACGTGCAACGCCATGCATTTCGCATTGTCGCGCATGAAAGTGAGGACCGGGAGAGTGTCGCGGATGAAAGTGAGGACCGGAGGGGTTCGCTCACTATTCTGCCGCCTAGGTCGCCTCTATGGACACACTGGCCCTGCTCAGGACACTTCATATTTCTGCCGCGCCACAGAGTGTTATCTGAATAGTTACATTTTAAATAACATGCGAATCTGCGCGTTCTGGTGTGCTGTGTCGTGGCTCTGAGTGGCGCATCCGGTGTATGACGCCCTTTAGTTATAGCCTCAAGCAGGTTGTACACCAGAAGCAGCGTCGCGCCACACAGCGGCATGCATTTTTGAATTCTAAACATAAGTTTTTATCAGGTAACACACACCGGCGCCGCAAGCGTGCGATACAACTGTCATGTGCGCGCCGCGTCGCGGTGCATCCGGTGTGTGATGCCCTTCAGTCAAAGTTAATTTAGTGTGCTTGGTTATTAGTCTCGTTGTAGGCTACAAGCTCGGAGCTTTAAAGGGCCATGAAACCCCCCTGTCTCAGCAGGGTGTTTTCACACCTCTAGTTTGAAAAAAGTCAGGAAAGTTGGGCGTGTCCAGCTCTGGGAGTGTGGGAGTGTCGGGGGAGGGAAAGAGGGTAAGATTTGCAAAGAGGGGAGTTTCCATTTGGCCATGTGCTGATCACAGGCAAAACAAACCCACAGAGGCTGATTTGATACCGCACGGCGAATGGGAGAAAAAAAATCCTCCGCATTTCTCTGTAACTTATGTACTCGGTAGGTAGCCTCAGAAAGCCGTGTGTGTATAGACTATCCTGTCACAAAATGGAGCGAAAATCCTGCATGACGGGAATAGTTTGTGTTTATATGTTTACACTCGGAGAGCAGCATTTACAGCGGATCTTTCAGTCTATAATATTGTACTGTAATATTGCAGTGATATTAACATACTGTAAACTTAGTAACTAAATCATTTTGACTGAGGTATGTCTTTAAAAACTGAAAGAGCACTGCTGAAGATACGACCAACTTTGCAATCTGGGTTAAACAAAGGGCACTGCACACACTTACCTAATCTGTAGTGACAGGACAATCAAACTGGAGCTAGTGTCTTTTTATTAAAAGGAGACGAGCTGCAAATCCGGATTTCACCATTTCCAGATGCGAAAAACTCTCGGGTAAAAATGTTCCTTACAAGCGCGTTTCTGTCGCGTGCACTGTAATCCACACGATGAGTCCAGCAGCTCTCTCATAGAGGGAAAATTAAAACAAAACCTTGTTGCACCACACTAATAAACGCAACACCGACAACCAGTGTCTCCAAATTCTTGTTCTTTCACTTGTTTTAGCAACACAACGTGGCTGTCTCTCTGCGTCTGAACACTGTAACAGGTAAACAGTCTCCGGAGCTATCATGCATATTAATGAAGTTTCACGTCATACACAATAGAGCGCGCTGATTGGTTTGAAGCACGTCTTTGTCATGAATTAATGCCGCACACTCAAATACGTCACAATGTTCTCGAAGAGACAGACAGCCACTCTTCACTCTGGATTTACACCTATGTATCTCATGGCCGTGACGTAGCTTCAAAAATTCGTTTCAAACAGGAAGACCGAATTTGCTCAAAATAACGCCAAAAACAACCAATTTTCACTTTTTAGTGCAATATATGTGTCCTAATAGTGTTTATAGCAGCCGTGGGACACATATATGACTGTCAACAGCTCAAAAAAATGTGTTTTGGTGTTTCGTGAACCTTTAAACTAGCACACAGTTGGCTGTAAAACTATATAAAGACACAAATGATTTTGTAGTCTCTGCTTGGTCTGTGTCCGAGTCGTACATGTACAGCTAAATGCTGGTCCTCTCACTCATGTTGCTTCTCTCTGTCTGCCTGTCTGTTGCCATACACAAAAAGGGGAGCTCTTGGCTCCACCCATTTGTTAAGTTGGGCGGGAAGTCGAAATTAATTTTCATGTGAAGCAACACGGCCCTAAAACAGCGAACTGTGTACACGCCCCCAAAATTACACTTTTTAACACATTATAATGAAAAAATTTGAATTGTGTTTTGAACTGAACCTAAACTGGCACACTCAGAAGAACCATAATATTAATATTACATGTTTAAAAAGTGGTAAAATAGGTGCCCATTAAAGTCTGAGGAGTTGCTGAAACTCATCCCACACAGAAGCTGAGGTCACACTAGAGTTTGAGCATGCAAAATTCTGTTGTATGGCGCTGCGAAAAGGGGCGGGATTAAACAAGTTGATTAGACATTAAAAACGTGAGCAATTGGTCCATATTTTAAATTTCTGTCCAGAGAGGTCATGTTTAGATCTTTGATTGGTCTCACACAGTCAAGTGATGCGATTTCGCAGGTCGGAGTTCACCAAGCTTGAACTTGTGTTTCCGGTCTGACGCATTTGCGTGCTTATGAATGGAAGTCTATAGGGAGAAAAGTCCAGTGTGACCATAGCTTAAGTGCATGTGAATGGTTTCACTCCAGTGTGGCTCATCATGTGTAGATTAAGGGATGATGATCGGCTGAAACTCTTCCCACACTGAGTGCATGTGAAAGGTTTCTCTCCAGTGTGGATCCTCATGTGTAGATTAAGGGATGATGATTGGCTGAAACTCTTCCCACACTGAGTGCATGTGAAAGGTTTATCTCCAGTGTGGATCCTCATGTGTAGATTAAGGTTTGAAGATTTGCTGAAACTCTTCCCACACTGAGTGCATGTGAATGGTTTCTCTCCAGTGTGGCTCATCATGTGTTGATTAAGGGATGATGATTGGCTGAAACTCTTCCCACACTGAGTGCATGTGAATGGTTTCTCTCCAGTGTGGCTGATCATGTGTCGATTAAGGTGTGATGAGCTGCTGAAATTCTTCCCACACTGAGTGCATGTGAATGGTTTCTCTCCAGTGTGGATCCTCATGTGTTGATTATGGGATGATGATTGGCTGAAACTCTTCCCACACCGAGTGCATGTGAAAGGTTTCTCTCCAGTGTGGATCATCATGTGAATATTAAGATCGCCTTTTCTTCCAAAACTCTTCCCACACTGAGTGCAGGTGAAAAGTTTCTCTCCAGTGTGGATCATCTTGTGAATCTTAAGATCGCCTTTTCTTCCAAAACTCTTTCCACACTGAGTGCAGGTGAAACAATTCTTGTCTCTTCTTTTCAAAATACCATCAGTCTGTAAATTAGTTTTTTCCTCAATTTTAACATGATGTTCCTCCTCTTTACTCCCCTCATTCTCTTCAATTAGGTCTGAAATAAATAAATAAAACATTAGTTTTCATTAAGTCTTAAAAACTTTCAACAAAAGCTGAAAAGTGAAAAGACACTGGATACATTGGCTACACACACTGTAATTTTGATGCACATTAAATGTAAAATAAATCAGATCATATTTAGTTTGGTCCATTAATGTGTACAAATTTAAGCAGATTCAATTCAATTCATCTTAATTTTTTCTAGTGCTTTTACAATGTAAATCGTGTCAAAGAAACTTAACATAGAAGTTATAGTAAATTGAAACTGTGTCAGTCCAGTTTTCAGAGTGTCTTACATAATTGATCATTAGGGATGCACCGATACCAATTTTTTACAAACCGATACGAGTACGAGTATTTTGATTTGTGTACATACCGATACTTCATATATTTGGTTTTAACTAAGTTTATTTGTTCGTTTTTTTGCTTTGTTTTTTGTTTTTTGCCTGTAGCAAGGATGAACACCAAAATCTTTAACAGGAGGCTGTTCCAAGCCAAAAAATATACAAATTGTTGAAAACCCTGCGAACCCAGACCTTGTCTATTAACGATTAAGCATGGACATTTAAAGGATGAGATATCCTTGCGGCTTACATGTGTGCACGACTTCACACATTACACAAGGTGTGTGCAGTGTACGTTACCTTATAGAGTCACTGTCATTGCATATTGGGGACGCATAAAACACGGTTTTGCACCATTCTTTCATATTCACGAGTCCTGCCTTTGATCCGCGGTCAATTAATCAAAAAGTACTAGATGTTTATGGGTGGGTTGCGGTTAATAGCTCATTTTAAAAATCACGCGACCATCATCTCACAATGTTTATGAATAAATAATCTTGTTTAATTAAAATAAAAGTGATTTCGCAATGCAGAGCCACTGACAAAGCCAACTGCAGAAAAACAAAGCAACCATCGTGGCAACCGCAGTGATCTCTTTTTCCGAAGTTCAGCTGTTCTTTTTTGCACTTGATTATTATGCGTTTAATGTTAAAAAATCAATAATGAATAGACCTCAAAAGTGTATCCTGTGTGTGTGTGCGTCTTCACTGAAGCCTCTCTCTTCCAAAACCGAAAGTTGTTTATGTCAGGCAATATTTCGGCTTTTAATCCAATGAAAAGTTAATTTAAATAAGCCAATATTTAAAAACTGCAGTAAAGTAACTGTGACATGCGGCCACACATCGAAACTGAGGTCTGATCTAATCTCTCTCTCGCTGTCATCCAGACATTGATACGGAGACGCCGCACAAGTCAAGTCGCAAAACGGAGGCTGGTACCAGTTTACAGAATAGCTGAAGCCTTTGCGAAATCTGTCAAAATACAGCACTGAAATTTATAGGCATAAATGTCTTTGAGCCAAAAAGCCTAGGCTATCTGTAGGATATCTCACGCAATCAGAGCCGATGGTATGTACAATTTGTGTAGCCTAATAATTATATTAATTCTAATAAAATGAAAACCAAAATCAACAATTCATTGCATTTTTCGTTTGATAAAAAATATACGGAAACGAAAAAAATCAAAGGGTGACTAGTTTGTATTAATTTGTTTTAATATGAATAAAAATATGCTTAGCCTGTTTAAGCTTAACGGTTATATGCGCTGCCAAGGCAAGCCATTCAAAAATATTATTTTACTGTGTACTGAGTTATAAGGTATATTTTACAATAATAACTAAATGTAGCATGCCTCGCTGTCATTTAAAACATGCAATTCATAACACACCAGATCTGTAGGCCTGTGTATGCAGTGTGTAAACGTACGGGTATATTCATACTGCGCACCCAGGGCCGGCGCGTCCATATAGAGGCGACCTATAATATATAATAGTGAGGGCGGCAAACGCGCCCCCAACGTACTGACTTTCATCTGCAACATCAACACAATCCCCCCTAAATAAAATATACGGGCCCGTGAAGTTCAGCACTTGTCTTGCCAGTGTATGCTGCTGTCTGTCTTGTGTGTATAGCGCCGCAGTGCGCGTCAGCAGCTGCTGAAAAAGCGCGCGTGACAGCTCAAAGCCGGTATCGATTTAACCACAAGCAAGATCATATCGTTATAAATATTACATTAACAATACTTATCGAAATATTTATACATTTACATGGTGTTTGAGATTGTGTGGTCTGTAAAAGCTGTCTGATCTTTATAGAAGCTGTAAACTGACACGTGCGCAGTGGCCGCAGTGATGTTTAAACTCAGGCGCTTTTATTTAGCCTGTAGTCTTTAGATTTTTTTTTTTTTTCATAATGTTCCATTTCTTAAAATTTATTTCATTTTTTTATTTATAGTTTATATATAAAATGAGTGCTAGCTTGTTTGAGGGCTTAGCTGTGATCATTATGCAAGGATCATATTTCATATTCGGTTTATTCTTCAGGAGGCTATAGATTCGTTAATAATGTATTTTATAAACAGATTGTTTAAAAGGACTAAGCTATTAACATATAATACATTAGGCTAATTAATACATTAAGACACTGAAGTCAGGTAGGGCAACAAATCACATCCATAGTGAATTACTGTTCAGCGGTATCGGTGCGTGGTATCGGCCTTTCATGTCCAATACGAGTACGAGTATTTTAACCAAGTATCGACCCGATACTGGTATCGGTATCGGTGCATCCCTATTGATCATAAAAGTCATTTTGGTCATATTGATAAGACACAGATTTGAAAGCTGTAAATGGCCTATTTTTATTCGTATATATTCATAATTACAACTAAATGTTTTTCTAAATAAGGCAGAACTTGTTTTTGCTTAAATAATTTACTGCTCTTATCCAATGTTTGATTTATTGTTAAACGTTATATATATGGATGTATGTGGCATTGAATTCTGGAAGCTGTTAAGAATATCTTAGACAAAAACACTTTGCTCTATGGTGTAAGTTGCACTCAAAGAGACATCAATAATCAGCGTATGAACCTCAACAACGGTGACAACTAACAAAATTAACAGATTAACTCACAAACATCACAAACTGGCTACTGAAAGTCTAAACATAAACAACAGCAGAATCAAACGCAAATAAAAAAAAAAAAACTGTAAGACTATTATGCTACAGTATTTATTCATGTCCCAATGCATGCTGGGATATTTGTACTGTGCCACACCCAGCATGCATTGCGGCATGAAACATTTTAATTGTTACCATTGTTGAGGTACAAGATCTGATTCATGAGGTCTGAGTGTGACTTTGTCATCACTGAACTGTTTTTGTCTGTTATTTCTTAACTCTGTAAAAGAATTAGGCATCTCTCCTGTTTCCACTTCTCATTAATAAATTAATATCTGCACCAAGCATAAAAACTATTGCATGAGGCCCAACATTCAGACCTTTATCAAAACATTTAGCAGAACAAAATTCAGACAACTAGATTTATCTACCTATTGGCTTTTCAGCTTATTGCTATAATAAAAGTGTTTAATAAACTTTGTATTACAGCAGCAGGAGAGGCTAACTGTACAAATTTAAGGGTGAAGAGCCCAACTAACCCAGCTCCTCATTCCATTACGGTGACACACACACAAAAAACAAAATGCCTAAATTTCTGTTGGTTCTCAATAAGAATGGTATGGCAGTCAAAGCGGTCAGTAATAAGTGTGTCTGCTGTTGTTTGTGTTGTTTAATGATCCTCTGCTGAGACTGAAGGTGTTTTATTTGACTTGATTTTATTTAATGTTGTAACTGACGTCACTCTTTGTGTTTCTTGTTTCTCTTTCCTTCAGTGATTGTGATCATTACAGCAGGTGTTCATCAGTGTCTGAATTCATTCATTAGTGTTCATTAACTCTGTCAGGTGAACTATATTCGTGAACTAGTGTATGGAATAGTGAACAAGGGCACAAAGTGGGATTTCAAACACAGACTTGAAAACGTTGAATCTGAGCTCTGTTAACTCACAGTTTTCTGCTGTTGGTTACTTTCTCGAAAACAGAAATATTACCCAGAATGCACTGTTTTAACAGCATATTACTGTTTTACTGAAAAAAACATTATTTTACTGTTGAATCTGACCGTTTTTTAACAGCAATTTTTTACAGTGTGATGACGTGAAGTCCGGTAGTTCAAGTTGGATACGGCAAAACTGTTGTCCTGTTGACGGGTTTCGCGACGCAACTTAACTTAACTAGACTCTCGACGGAAAGAAACGAACGAAGAGTAAACGGAAGATGGGGAAGTTTGAGGCTGGACTCATCACATGTTAGTGTCTAAGTCCGGCTGGACTGGACCTGGAGAAGAGTTGTCCTGGAAGTGGAGCATCTCCACTTCTCAACAGCTGCCGCTGGTGCAACTCTGTTGGACTGGACGACTCTGTTCTGCTGGATGCTGCCGTACTGTGCTTAGACTCTAAGTGCTGCCTAAAGAGTTTTGGGGTGATGGGTTTTAACCACCAATGTTTCCGGCCCCTAACAGAGCTGGATCAATAAGGCATTGTCCGTGGATCTGCGTGACAGTCCCATGTTAGCACATGGAGCTTTGGCGTGACTCACTCACATGAGCCATGGTGCTTAGACATATAGTCTTAAGCATACATTTATAATATGAACATGATACATTTTACATATCTATAATTAAAAAGGAACGAAAGAAAGGGAAAGGGTTTCACTCATTCATCTCAAATAACGTACACCTAACGGTACATTTGTGATAAATCAAAGTATAGTGGTTACACATGATTAATGCATTCTTAACATACACAGGATTCAGGTGTCATAAAAGAGCAATAACATGACATTTCATTAAAAGTCCGCTATCATCGTTTTGAGTTTTAAATTTCAGAGGAGATTTTGTTTCTCTGTTTTGGACCGAAGTCAGTCAATTCTCTGTCTTGCATGGGGGTTGAAAACTCCATTTCCTGAGGTCACACACAAGTTCTTTGTTTAGCAAAGTGTTCTCGTGACCAGTTACCCGTTCGTCTTGAGTTAACTTGATCAGGATAGTGGGTCCGATGACACTTAACTGATGATGAACCATCATGTGGCCCATAGCCTCAAGGCATGCGCTTCCTGCTCTGTACTGCAACAAATGTGGCCTGACCTTCTGATTTTGGTCAGAGACCAAAATGGCTCTCGATCAAGGTGATTCTGATCACAGGTGTCGACTCAGTTATTGGTGTCTGCATCGTTAAGTCCTCACAATATATATATATATTCATTCATTCATTTTCTTGTCGGCTTTGTCCCTTGCGGGGTCGCCACAGCGGAATGAACCGCCAACTTATCCAGCACGATTTTACGCAGCGGATGCCCTTCCAGCCGCAACCCATCTCTGGGAACTTCCACACACACATTCACACTCATACACTATGGACAATTTAGCTTACCCAATTCACCTGTACTGCATGTCTTTGGAATGTGGGGGAAACCGGAGCACCCGGAGGAAACCCACGCGAACCCAGGGAGAACATGCAAACTCCACACAGAAACGCCAACTGACCCAGCCGAGGTTCGAACCTGCGACTCAGCGACGTTCTTGCTGTGAGGCAACAGCACTACCTACTGCGCCACTGGGTAGCCCATATATATATATATATATATATATATATATATATATATAATATATATATATATATATATATATATATATATATATATATATATATATATATATATATATATATATATATATATATATATATATATATATATATATATATATATATATTATATATATATATATATATATATATATATATATATATATATATATATTAGGGATGCACGGTACCATTTTTTTGAAACCGATCCGATCTCGATACTAAAATTCTGAGTATCGACCGATACCGATCTGATCCCGATATTGTGCTGTTTTTTGTATTATTATTATTTTTTTATTATTAACATAGTTAACATTTCTATAGCTCTGGTGATAAACTCAAATAATATATCTTCTTTAGTAAAAATAACAGACTTATAGGCCTAGTGTAGATGACAGATGGCACAATTAAACTAATTATGATGCTTGCTATAAACTATAGATTACATTATTTGAGCATTCATTATGACATTGATCAGATCTGTTGTGGTCAAGCCTGTTTTCTTTTTAATATTCAGATTTTTCTTTGAAATCTGTAATAGGCTACCACTATTGACCCTAATCGTTGGTAAAACAATCGGCCTTTAGCAAAGCCTGATATTTTCCTGCAGGTTTAAAGCAGACTAAACTAAACCGTCTGAGGCCAGTTTTACTTAATAAACATTCTCTCGCCTATAGCCGCGTGTGAGACGGAGAAACTGAAAGCATGTCTGTAAAATAATTTTTTCTCTGAAAAATTATCTTTTTGAAACGAATTTTGTTTGGTATGATTTGTTGGTTATTTTAATGTATTTTTGTTGGTCAGTTATCTACAAAATAAACAAGAATATTTCAGATGAAGTTCAAAACAAGGTCCGCTTATGCTTTAGCGCACAATCTGACAAACTGGTCTGTTAAATAAAGTGTTAATATATATAAAATTACAGCGAAATATTCACAGTTTCAGAGTAGCCTATATTAGGCTAAATAATTTTCGGTTAATGACAATTCATATGCCCCCCTGGCCGTCATTTTCACTTTTAATAATTTAAAACAACTAAACCACAATGAGCCAGGCTTTACAAACTTTTCGCGGCACAAACATAAGAAGGAACAAACATTCACGGAAGGAACATAATAACATAAACTTAGCCTATTATAAGAATAATCTTACGAAGCGGCGCATGTTGCGTCTGCGCAGCCGGTGCCTGAATGAAGCACTTGCATCACTGAGACACAGTGCGCCGCTCTCCGGTATATACGGACACTTTCAAAACAGCAGCACAAAGGGGAGAAATCTGTGCGTTCAGGATGTCCAATGATTATTGAGCCTTTTCTAATTTAAAGTTACAGGTAGGCCTATTTTGTGTGTGAAGCGCAGGTAATAGCCTAAGCCTACTCCAGTGTTGTGAATGCGATCTGCTGATCTAACAGATACAGCGCGTGATTTAGAAACAGCAATGATCTCTATGTTGCACGTCAAAATGAACCCATTTAATGCAAAACTAAATGCATTTCCACACTGATTATTTAAACTAACAGGAACAAATAGTATTGGAGAAAGTTTTTCGTGCTGTCATGAACGCGACACGCAGCTTGAATTGTGAATGAATGGAGAATGATTGACAGGCGCAGCGGCGGGAAGCACTGAAGTGAACATGAGTTTAACCACGTGAATATTCATCTGTACTTCACATTAAACTATAGAATGGATTCAAACATTTATGATATAGCAGGTCTGCTTGACAACTTTCTAGTGCCTTATAATAGGCTTCCTTGTAGCTTTTGTTGGCTTTTAAATTACACAGAATACAGCGAACGCGCAAGATCGGATTTGGATCGGTACCAGCTGGCCGATACCCGATCCAGCAAATATATATATGTGTGTGTGTGTGTGTGTGTGTGTGTATATATACATGAAACAAAGCATGAAAAAAAAAACCTATTGACTATTAGTGTATATACCAGTTTTTTTTTTAAAGAAAAGTATTCTGGTAATCAAGATGACATTAAATAAATATATATAAAAAAAAAAGTACAATTGTTAAATATTTATGTTAAAAAAAAATTATTGTATGTAGTTTCAAATGAAATTATTACTCCAGTCATTATTGCTTTTGTTACTATTACCATTAATAATTGTCATGATCACCTGCAATACAGCCTGTGCAGATCGCTGGTAAACACACAGATCACATAGGACTACAAATCTGCTGGTAAATGGACTACAAGAACCAGTCATGCAGCATACACACAACTGGTTCCTGATCCTGACTGATTACAAACCAAGCGGCAACCTCCCACTCTCCCTCGGGAAGCCAATACGGAAGTAACTGAAACTGCAATTCATCGAAATTCCGCTAGTCCTGGCTCCATAATAGAGCACATTTCTATTGAGCCCACTGTTAGAATGGCCAACTTTACAGCATATAAAAAGGTGTTTACAGCCTGGTACAAAGAACGATTTTGGTTCATATAGCTAATATTACCCTTCGTGACAACTGTGAGGGGGGTGAATTTTATTATAACTCATCCGTTTCCTTTATATTAGGTTATATTAAGTTTGCATAATTAAGGGCGTGGCCACTTGAGTGACAGCTAGGTCTCGCTGGTCGCCGTCACTTCACCTCAGCTGATTACGGCTGATTAGCCGCTGATCTCTGCATATTCATCGTATTTTTGTGTTGTTTTATGTGACTTTACACAGTCAGCTGCCTTTTGGAATTATTTCCTACAATTATCAGATGATATGGCATGCTGTGTGCACTTAATTGTGCTCACAAGCCATTCACATGGCCTCCATTTCCCAGGTGAGTGAAATATATAATTATATACCATCTCTATGAATGTATTTGTTTTATTTAAGATCATTTATAATGTTCTTTAGAGCTGTAATGCACTCCAGAATCTGACAGATTATTAGCTGTAGGCTCTAGAACAGTCATCTGAAGCGTTGTCATACAGTGTTCTGCCTGGACTTCATAATTAGCCTTGCATTTACTAACACAGACTATATCTGAAGTTTTTGGAAGTAATTCGCACTTTCCTCCTGTTGAAAAACGTCATAAGCACAATGCTTAGTGGCTCAAGCATTGCGCTTATGACGTTGCTTATGAAACAGTGTTATTAAAAGTCTAAACACTTTATTGATAAAGTGTACAACCAAGCACATGTGGTCAGAACACAAACGAGTTCCAGGTGATGCAATATTAAGCGTTTCTCCCTTAGGAAAGCCTGTCTAAGCAGAATGCCAGCATGCGTCTGTAGCTCCGCTCACGCTCCGCCTCTTTGCCCTTGTATGGTATGCCCGGGGTTGGTGCGATGTCGCGCGAACAAAATGGCGACGGTTGGCCACGCCTTCTGGTAGCTTCTTTTGGGTTTTTCATAAACCTATGGGTGACGTCACGGATACTACGTCCATATCTTTTACAGTCTATGTTACAAACACACAGCTGACACTGCTCAAGTACTGATTACACACACATATATACGGCTCACTTTGAGACACTCATGGCTGAGTCTTGTTTACTGTTTAGTGACATTACAACGCGTTTCCTTTGTCTTGCTTTGCCATGTTTTGATCTTCGCCTTGTTTATCTGTTTATTCCTGTTTGCTGCCTGCCTTTTGACCATCTGCCTGTGTATTGGACTACAACTCTGGATTGCTCATATACATCTGTTTGCCCATGTGTTGACCATTGCTTACCTGACCTCTCTAATAAACCTGCATTTGGATCCACACTTCTGTTTTCAGCTTCACACCCCCGTTACAATAATAATAATAACAATAATAATAATAATAATTAATATTAGAGTGATCATGTGACTCTGACGACTGCAGTAATGAAGTTGAAAGTTCATCTTTAAAATCACTGGAATAAATTATTAAATTAAATGGTAAACTACTTTTGATTAGTTGTTGTATAGTGCAATAACATTTCACAATTTTACAATTGTAAAATAACAGAAACTGCATTTTTTTTGTGTCAGGTCTGCCCTTATATTGGAAGCCTCTGTATATATTTGTTTTGTTGGGTATAGACTGCAACCCAACAAAACAAATTTTTGTTTAAAAAATGAATGACCATCTCAGAGTAGCTTTATAAAATGTACATTTTATGTAAAAAAAAACATAATAAAATGCAGACACAAATTTGCTGCAGTACAGACTTTATTTGCAAAAGGACATTACTGAAAGATATACAAACAGAAAAAGCACTGGAATTATAATTAACAAAAAACTAAGTAATCTTCTATTCTGCCCAGTCTTCTGCATTTGGCCACATGTTCTCATCCACAGCACACCTGATATCTTCTCTGGCAAGGCATCGAGAAAAGAATCTTTTGGCATGCCTTATCCACCCCTGCCAGTGTTCAGGTGTGATGTCTTGGCTTGCAGCATCCTTTGCATCCAGGAGGGCCATTTGATCATGTAACTTCTCAATGAGGTTGAGGAAAGGGGAGTAAGGGGCAAGGAAATGGGACATCGTCCTTGGATGGGCGTCAAACCAGGCTGTGACTGCACGGGAATGGTGGAATGCCACATTGTGATAACATATTGGCAAGTGGTTTCCCACCTGTCCTGGCACCAGTCTTTCATGCAGGTCTTCTAAAAACAGGAGAAGGCGTTCAGTGTTGTAGGGACCAATCTCACATTTATGCAGGAGTGCACCATTGTTGGAGATTGCGGTGTACATGTTGATGGTGGTTCCTCTCTGGCTCTGGTCCTGTGGTCTATTATGTTTTTCCCACAGTGACATCTTTTCGCTAAGTTGAAGCCAGCCGCGTCAACATACTGTAGATTGTTTCATGTGGGACTTGATTGGCCTCCGACTCCATGACTCTCTAAAACTAATTAGACACAGTGTATGTTAATGCTGTGCTGTACTGTATATCTACTGTATGTACTAAGGAACTCCAGGTTTATAGAGTAGTTTACTGCAAAACACACTGTGTATAGTACTAAACAAGATGGTGGCGCGTGCACATGCTGCGGCTTCTCTCTCTCCCGACAAAACAGTGTTTTGTGTTTTCGTCTTTTGCGTTTATCTGTCCTTAAGCGCGCATATAGTCGAACATTTTTGCTCGACATCGGCAGAACCAAACTTTGCAAGTTACACTCCGCGGACGCTGAGGAGCTGCAAGATCTCAGTTTGCTCCGGAGGCCTACTCATCCTCCGACCCCCACCTCAGTACCTCACCCGAAATGGAGGCGCCTCAAGCGGCGCGAGAGGAAGTGGAAGAGGGGCAAGCCCGGGGGGATCCGAACTAGGCTAGCGGCTAACCCACACAAACCTGCTATCCCCTCCATCATTCTAGCGAATGTACGCTCGCTAGACAATAAACTGGACTATATCTGTCTACTTCGTTCATCTCAAAGGACTGTTGTGCTTTTGTGTTTACGGAAACTTGGCTCATTGACAACGTTTACTGCATACTGCTTTTCGCTGTATACATCCCTCCCAGCTCCAATGCCAACAACAGGAGTGAGGCACTGAATGACCTGTACCTGCACATCAGTAAGCAGCAGACAGCCCACCCAGATGCTTTTCTCATCCTGGCAGGGGACTTTAACCATGCTGACCTAAAGAGTGTGTTTCCAAAAATACACCAACACATAGACTTTCCAACACGGGGCAATAACACTCTGGACTTTGTTTACACCACCCAGAGAGGAGCTTACAAAGCTTTCCCCCTCCCCCACATCAGTGCCTCAGACCACATAACTGTCATGCTAATGCCTGCTAACAGACCGATCGTTTAAAGTCACCAAACCGGTTTGCAAGGAGATACAAGTGTGGCCAGAAGAGTCTTCAGAGGCTCTACAAGACTGCTTCAATACCACAGACTGAGATATGTTTAAGCAGGCTGCCACCCACAACAACACCACTGACCTTTAGGAATATACAGAGACAGTTACAGCCTACATCAACAAATGCACTGAGGATGTAACAGTCACCAAAACCATCACTGTCCGTCCCAATCAGAAGCCATGGCTGACAGGAGAGGTCCACAGCCTCCTGAAGGCTCAGAACATTGCCTTCAGAGCTGGAGATGAGGCCAGCCTAAAGACAGCTAGAGCCAACCTTTCCTGTGGCATCAGAGAGACTAAAAGACAGTACTCCAGAGGAATAGCCCATCACTTCAATGACAGCAGAGACACACGGAGTCTGTGGAGAGGAATTCAGACCATCACAGACTACAAACCCCAACCACAGACCTGTGACAGCTTCATCTCTCTGCTGAACGAGCTAAACACATTCTTCGCTCGTTTTGAGGGACAAAACAGCACCACTGCACAGAAGATGCCACCTCCTCTTGGTGACCAGGTGATGACTCTGTCTCCGGACAGTGTGAGTAGGTCCCTCAGAAGGATCAACGCACGCAAAGCTCCGGGCCCTGACAACATCCCAGGTCGTGTACTGAGAGACTGTGCATTAGAACTCACTAGTGTCTTCACAGACATTTTCAACATCTCTCTAACCCAGGCTATCGTCCCCACCTGTTTCAAAGCAACCACCATCATTCCGGTCCCAAAAAAGTCATCTCCTTCCTGCTTTAATGACTTCCGTCCAATTGCACTGACTCCCATCATCATGAAGTGCTTTGAACGGCTCATCATGCAGCACATTAAGTCTGCCCTGCCCCCCTCCTTGGACCCCTTTCAATTTGCATATTGGTCCAACCGCTCAACTGATGACGCCATCTCCACTGCACTCCACTCAGCACTCACACATCTAGAAAAAAAGGACTCCTACATCCAAATGCTGTTCATAGACTTCAGTTCAGCATTCAACACTATCATCCCCCAACAGCTCACCCAAAAACTGGTCCAGGTGGGGCTCAACACCTCTCTGTGTAACTGGCTGTTGGATTTTCTCACCGGAAGACCACATGCAGTATGGTCCGGCAGTAAAACATCCAGCACCATCACTCTAAACACTGGGGCCCCCCAGGGATGTGTGCTGAGCCCCATCCTCTTCACCCTGCTGACTCATGACTGTGCACCATCTCACAAATCCAATCTCCTCATAAATTTTGCAAATGACACAACTGTGGTGGATCTCATCAACAAAAGCGATGAGACAAACTACAGAAGCGAAGTGAGCCGTCTGGCCGAGTGGTGCAGAGACAACAATCTCTGAATGTGAAGAAGACGAAGGAGATTGTTGTTGACTTCAGGAAAACGCACACTCTGCATGCTCCTCTGACCATCAACGGTGCGTCTGTGGAGCGTGTGAGCAGCACCAAGTTCCTGGGTGTACACATCACTGAGGATCTCTCCTGGACAAAAAACACCACTGCACTGGCCAAAAAATCACAGCAGCGTCTCTACTTCCTCTGCAAACTAAAAAGAGCAAGTGCACCAGCCCCAGTCATGTACACATTCTACAGGGGCACAATTGAGAGCATCCTGACCAGCTGCACCATTGTGTGGTTTGGAGGCTGCAACGCATCCTGCAGGAAAACACTTCAACGCATAGTGAGAACAGCTGAGAAGATCATTGGTGCCCCTCTCCCCTCCCTCCTGGACATTTACAACACCTGTCTCACCCGAAAAGCCCTCTGCATAACAGCAGATATCACTAGGAGGACAGCTTCGTCCATCAGGCTGTCAGGAAGCTGAACTTTCTCCCAGCTCTGCCAACCCCCCACTTCATTCGGACTCTGTGTTTAGCTCGTGTCTGAGAAATGGATGTTATGCTTATTGCTCTATATTGTTCCTTTTCCACACAAAATCAGCCCAAAGAGTCCTTGTTTAGAACATATGATCATGTTATTGGAAAAACCTCAACACCTGATTGTGGTTCCTAGATGGGAGTCAGCTGTGATTTATATATTAGCATAACTATAGTAAAACTTCGAACTATGACTGTAGCAACCATGGTTCCCCAGCGGGAGGGGAATTTCAATGCTATGTGGAAAAACTTCCACTATGGGGATTTCGCCAGAAATCCAATCATCTGAAACAGTAATAAAACAGGCCAATGTAATGCCAACGTATTGGCGGCATCAGCATGCACGGCTGGCAGCAATCACAATCAGCTGTGAATAAAGATGGCAGCCACGCAACACTAAAAACTTTTTCGCTTTCAGAGCCTCATGGTACTATCTTTGTTTCCTCCATCTCCATCCTTCGAAGTGAGAGAGAGAGAGAGGCGATTGAAGACGTCGTTCCGGCTGTGTATTTGGATGTGGTGGTTCCCTGTCCACAGATGATGGGCACGCAGCGCCCCTCTAACAGACATCTGTACAGCTGCAGGCTGGGCAACACCTAATACATTCATGAGATTTTATAATATTTGAGTGGAGCCGATTTTCCTCACGTGTGCTGGATAACATCAGTGAATGAGGTTTCTCCCTAACACAGAGATGCGTGCGCTTTTGCTTACTCTGCTCAGTTGAGTTCCCCATTCGGCGAACCCTACAGAGTTCCTCCGAGATCCCCAGCACCTGACTCAGTGGAGGAGTCGGGTGCCTGGCCCATTTTGTTGTTGGCATAGCCGCTCAGTCAGCCTGCGTATGGGTATAGATGCCTGCTTTGGCGATCCCCACTGGCAACTCTGTATGCTTCACTCAGCCACAATATAGCTCCCCCCTCTTCAGGCGGGCACTTGTCTTCCCTCCCCGCTAACCATTCTTCATATGTGTACTCCCCTTCTCAGGTTTAGTCCATAAATCTTCTTGCCACCGTGTCTTCTCCCCATTGTGGCAACAGGCGGCCTCCGTCGTGTCCTCCCCATTCAGGACTGGCACGCTTTCCTATTGTACTGTCATATTTTAAAATGTATTGGCAATTTATTGGCCCATTTTATTACTCTTTCAGATGATTGGCTTTCTGGTGAAATCCCCATAGTGAAAGTTTTTTCACATAGCATTTTTCATTTCACAGTACATACTGTGGTTTTAGTAGAACTATAGTAAAACTTTAGGAATCATATATCGACTGTAGTAACCATGGTTTTCAAAAACCACAGTACACACCAAAAAACATGGTTACTAATGTCATGGTTACTATGATTTTACTTTTGTACCAATACAGTATTACTGTAGTAAAACCATGGTATCAAAACCATAGTTTTTAAAACCACAGTACGCACTAAAAAAACTATGCTTACTAGAGTAATGATTCCTACAGCTTTACTATGGTACTACTACAGTATTACTGTAGTAAAACCATGGTATCAAAACCATGGTTTGAGACCATTGTTTTACTATAGCAATATTGTAATACTATGATAACACTGTGGGAACAATAATTATATTGTACAGTACAGTATTAGTACTGCAGTAAAGCTATAGTTATCATAGCTGTACTGCAGAACCAAAGCAGTTTGTGTTACATTTTAACAAAAGTTTTGCAATTACATCTACAACAACAACAAAACAGATGTTGATGATACCCTTGCCTAGGCTGGTTGACTGGTTTTAGCTGGTCGACCAGTTGTAGAGGGATTTTGGCCATTCCAGGCTAGTTTCCAGCCATTTCCAGCCTGGTCTTAGCTGGTCAGGCTGGGAGATGACAAGCTAAAACCAGCTTGACCAGCCTAGCCAGGCTAGGAGACCAGCCCAAACCAGCTATGTCCAGCTTAAATCAGGCTGGTTTTAGCTGGTCATTTTCCAGCCTGACTAGCCAAGACCAGGCTGGAAACCAGCCTGGAAATGGCCAATACCCCTCTAAAATGAGGCTGGTTGACCAGCTAAAACCAGTCAACCAGCTTAGATTTGCGCTCTACAGATGACCGGCAGACTTATGAGCTCAGTGAAAAATGTTAAATTTTGCTATTTAGCATAATGAGGTGCCATATACTGCTTTGTTTAATAACTTCAATTGTTCTCTGATATCTACACAGTAGGCCTATGGCTTCGGTAAGTTACCAGACATGGTTTTATAAATAAATTTATTTCTCCATAAAATACCCATAGAATCAGAAGGTCCATGATTGACCATATATGGCTCGGTTCGTGAATATGAATGAACTCCGCTCTGACGTGCCACTTTCACAGACACACACACAGCATAATGCAAATATAAACCCAACAAGAGTAACGTTAACCTATTTTGCTTACCAGATCTGTTGTGGATAAAGGCTAAATTGTAATTAAATTTAACAAAGGAGAGTGATAAATATGTATGGCATTGTATTTTGAAGCTATAGTCAAAGAAAACACAACCAGGAATTATTATCAACTTCTGCATGAACAGATGACATTTGAGCCAAGTGTTTGTTGAAACATAAGCATCAAATTTCACAATAAATATATTTTTAACAAAAGACGTCAATAATCAGTGTATGAACCTCAACAACGGTGACATTAACAAATTGAACAAAACTCACAAACATCACAAAAAGGGTATTAAAAGTGACAAAATTAACAATGTCAACATAAACAACAGTATTAACAGCAAATAATGAAAACTGTAGCATCAATAAGCTATAGAATGTATTCATACTGCAATTTATGCTGGGATTTTCGTACTTTGCCACACCCAGCAAATGTAAGGTGTAGGCCAGATCTGGGCCAGAATAAAAGCAAATTGTGGCCCAGAATAGGGTTAGTTCTAGTTCATTTGGTTGAATTCTGGCTAATATGTGATATTGCTTTGGCTTGTTTGTGGCCCAGATCTGACAAACAGGAGCGGATCGTCCTAGAGCAGGGGTGCTCAACCCTATTCCTGGTGATCGACCTTCCTGCAGTTTTCAGTTGTAGCCCTTATCAAACACACCTGCCTGTAATTATCAAGTGCTCCTCACATTCTAAATAATTGGTTCAGGTGTGTTTGATCAGGGTTGGAGCTGAAATCAGCTGGAAGGTCGATCGCCAGGAACAGGGTTGAGCACCCCTGTCCTAGAGCCATCATTCCATTCAGTATGTAGTACAGATCTAAGTGTCTGGTGTGGGCCGGATCTGGGCCAGAATAAAAGCAAACTGTGGCCCAGAATAGGGTCAGTGGCCCAGATCTGGCAAACAGATGGCAAACACATACCATGCAGTATGTGGGTCGGATGTAACTGTCTGGTGTGGGCCAGATTTGAACCGCATGAAGTTCGCTAGCTGGGTGTAGTCTGTGTCAAACTGGCACAGACATATCAGTATATCAATATAAGCTTTACTAAAAGGCTGGTTATTTTATCAGCAACAATAGCCTAGTGGTATTAGAGATTTTAAAATACATTAATAATAATAATAAGGTAACATAGGCTACACTTAAAGGTGCAGTAGGAGATCTGGGATAATGCTAACGTTTACATAATAGCACTGAAAATGCACGCCCCTCCCTGCCGTCCAAATCCACGCCTCCTGAAGTCATAAATAGGCACTGAATAGAGGACCATAGACAACCTTATAACACTAGATCATGTCATTGACCACTTAGAAAACTTTACAGTACTATAAAATACTACAATTCCAAACTAAAAACCTTTTTGAAAAATTCTATTATATCTAGCAACTTTTCAGTTGCAATCCTGGTCTCTGCTGACATCTCAATGCAAGTGTAGTGTTGATAGGCTGGCGGGATACAGGAATTATACTTAATGCTGCCAGTTTTCCCAAAGCTGGCATTAGGGTAAAGTTGGTTTTATATTTTATATTCGCACACTCAGACTTTCTCCTCAATATAAATTGAGAAAAGTTTGAAAAAGAAAATTTGTTTGCAAATTCTAAATAGGTAAATTATATTAGCAGTTATAGTTAATAGTTAATTAAATACTTACAAACTTACAATACATGCTTTTTCAGACCGAATATTCAAAAGTAGCATGGTAAACAATATAGGGAGCATGTCAGAAGTTGTCACTGTTCTAAAACGTGCGAACATAAAACCAACTTTACCTGAGTAAAGCTGATAGGGTCCTCACAGCACTTGTGTTTAAAATGGTTGTGCTTAAAGGTGCAGTAGGTGATCTGCCAAAATGCTAACCGCTCAGCATATTATCTTTGGATGGCTGGGAGGGACTTTGTTTCAAAGCCACACATCCTGAAATTGCGAACGCGCGCACCGTGACAAGACAGCAGACAACCCATTAGTTCATGTCATTCGCCAGTTAGAAATGTAGTTAGTGTTTGGTCGGCGTTGTGCAGGAGTTACACTTATTACTAAGACACTTACATACTATTTCGAATATTCAGAGTAGCATGGTAAACAATATAGGGAGGTTGTCATTGTTCAAAAATGAACCAATGTGAATATAAAAGCAACTTCAGCTCAGTAAAGCAAGCTAGACGGAATAGTGCTATTTACTGATGTTTTGTTGTTAAACTAAATAAAAATCTACATTATCAATGTTGTAAAAGGACCTTATGAAACTGAAAATAGTCACATCAATCTTTCAGATTTCAGTGGCTGAACAACACTTCAGTGTATATAACCCATTAGCACAACACACTCTACATCAGCTTTGGGGGGCTAAAATAGTTTTAAAACTTAACATAAACTGTCTAACAGACATGCCGTGGTGTTGTCCTTCCTCCAGCGTGCAAAAGTAACTCCAATATTGATTCAGCATTTTAAAAAGGTTCAATTCAGCATTTGATTTTACCGCAACTGTGACTGTCATGTGCATGTGTCGTGAACGCGCAGCACTCATGCAGGCGTGCACGCACTTATGGCGGAAATGCGTGATCAGAGCTGCGCAGAAGTCCAAATCTACATTTGTTGACAGACAGTTTCAGCTTCTTATCAGAATTATGAGAGATTTCGGCCCGACACTATTTGAATTGGATGAACATTTTTTAGTTTTATGCCTTACAGAGAATATAAAAATACATATGAATACATTTAGATCATTTACTTTAATCAATACTATTGGAATGTGAAGAGACTTTTAACCAGCACAACAAAACATGCTTCTGAAGACAATCACCTACTCACCTTTAAATGGTTTAAATCAGGGGTCATCAACTATATTTGTCAGAGGGCCAGAGTTTTACTAGACAGTCTCCTTGGAGGCCGGACCCCAAGAAGAGAATCAAATAAAAATCTCATTTTGGCTTAACATTATGTTTAATGTTTATACTTTTTCAATTTCATTACAAGGGCAACCCAGTGGCGCAGTAGGTAGTGCTGTTGCCTCACAGCAAGAACGTTGCTGGGTCGCAGGTTCGAACCTCGGCTGGGCTGGGTCAGTTGGCGTTTCTGTGTGGAGTTTGCATGTTCTCCCTGCGTTCGTGTGGGTTTCCTCCGGGTGCTCCGGTTTCCCCCACAGTCCAAAGACATGCAGTACAGGTGAATTGGGTAAGCTAAATTGTCCGTAGTGTATGAGTGTGAATGTGAGTGTGGAAGTTCCCAGAGATGGGTTGCGGCTGGAAGGGCATCTGCTGCGTAAAATCGTGCTGGATAAGTTGGCGGTTCATTCCGCTGTGGCGACCCCGCAAGGGACAAAGCCGACAAGAAAATGAATGAATTTCATTACAAACTGAAGGCATTTGATTCAGGCTCCCATCCACCTATACCACAGTCAACCACTAGGAGTGATAGATATTTTGCCTCAACTCAATTAGGCTAAGTCATCAAGGGGAAATGTAACTTTAGCCATTGATTAAGCACTGTGAGTAGCCCGTTTCAGCATTGTGATTTGAATTCAAGCCCACTTAACGTTTAATTTGATGTGCAAACATTATTTGTGAGCTGTTTTGTTCTGGTACCAGGTTATTTATTTACCATGCTATTTTAAGTTGTGCCAGATAGTTTTTCCTCCTTTTTTTTTTTGTCCTGAGGCAGACATCCCTAGTATCCAGGAAGTTCTGTGAGTCTCCCGCAAATGCATAGCTGCGTCCCAAATGGCACACTATACACTATGCACTCATCCACTATGTACTTATGCACTTACACACTCAACAGCATAGTATATGTATGTAGTGTCGTCCCAAATGGAACACAAATGTTTTTTTACTAAGCAGAAATTCAAACCATTTCCCTGATGACGTTTGACGGTTGCCAAATCAGTGAAATAAATGACCAAACTACCAAATAATACCACCCATGAGTATAACTGCATTCACCATCGGGAGGCTCTATAATCACTCTCAAAGGAGAATTTTGCTTTCACCATCCAAAATAAATAAAGTTATCCAACATGTGCGCTCCGCACATGTTGGATAACTCCGCACATGTTGGATAGCTCCGCCCCTTCCGCTACGTGAGCAAAGCTGCGGTCGTTGAGTGCGTGAAGTGTCCATCATTCCACACTTCATTTTACCAGTTGAATAAGTGCATCATCCGGGTAATTAAAGTGATCTTGTTATTTTTAGAGTTTTAGGTGTGAACGCAATACTTACACTATTTATACTACAAAATGGCATAGAATAGTGCATAAGTATGCGATTTGGGACGCACCTATAGGGACTCCCGAATGTCCACAAACGGATGATAATCTCCTAGAAATCACGCGTCTTCCTCCTGCTTCTCAAATACGTCGCACACCCCTCTCCACCGCATCCCTTCTTGCTCTTCATCACACATACACGTCGCGCCCACTCCGCCTACACCCCACCCGGTCTTCACTTACACTAAAACCTGTTTGAAACAATAAATGCTTAACGCCGCATGGTCTGTCTGAGTCTGTCCTCATTTTGAAATGTAGCCTAAATATAGTCATAAATGGTGGTTATTCTGACAAGAGACTCAGTTTTTGTTATTTATAGTTGCTTTAATAGTGGGGACCACTTTTTTCTTTTTGATCCTCAATTTTGGAATCCAGTTGCGGGTCGGATTGAACGGCTCAGCGGGCCGCCAGTTGATGATCAGTGGTTTAAATGGTTTAGATATTTTTCCTCTCATTTTTATGGCTGAACAACTAAATGAATGCGTAGGTCTATTTAACTAACTGTATTTTGATTAAATTACATTATTGATGCAGTAAAAGGTACCTTATGAAATTGAAAACAGTCACATCATTCCTTCACTGGAAGATTTCAGTGGCTGAACAGCACTTTTTACATATAACCCATTCACAAAAGGGCACAATAAGTATAAGCTATGCAAGACTAAAATAGTTTTAAAACATACCCGTCTAAAAGAAATACTGCAAACATCGTGTCATCTTGCAGACTGCAAAGTTTTTCACCATTTTGGCAAAAGCCCTTTCAAAAACATCTTCAAAAAAAGTTATTTTTATGGATACAAGGCCACGTTGTTGGTCTTTCAGAAAGAAGTTCATGTTGATGTGTGTGTCATGTGATTTCTGTTATTGTTATTCCATGTGCTTCGTGTTTGTCATGTGACTTTCCCATGTACTGTGATCCCTTTGTTCTGTTTCCTGCCCTTTTTTGATGTTCATTTGTTTCACCTGTGTGTCACCCCTGTATGTAATCAGTTAATCATGTTCTGTGTATTTAAGTCCTTTGTTTTGTTCAGTCCAGCATCTGCTATTATATGTTTTCTGCTTTGTCAGCCTTGATGGGATTCCTGTGTTCCATGGTCCAGTTGTAAGTGTTCAGTTTGTAAATATGTGTTTTGATAATTCCTGTGATCCTGTGCCTTTGTGAGAGAGCCAGCCGTGACACACTCTCTCTGTCAGCTGCAGGTCACCAAATGCACAACTGACCGCACAAATGACGGATCTATTTACATGAACATGGTGCGCAGATATACAAAGATTTGTTGACAGTTTAGGCTACCTATCCTAATTTTGGCCTGAAATTTTTCATTGAACAAACATTTTTTTGACCTATGCTTTACCCAGAATATAAAAAGACACATATAAACTCATTTAGATCATTTACTTTAATCATTACTACTGGAATGTGAAGAGTCTTTCAATCAGCACAGCAAAACATGCTTCTGAAGACAATAACCCCCTTTAACAATTACAGATCATATCTATGTTGTAAGTAGAATGCCCTTAAATAGTGTAGCCTATAGTTAATGGCAAGAATAATTTATTTTTTATTGAGATTGTGTTGTCTGTCAAATGTAGGTCTGTTCTTTACAAAAACTTTAAACAGACATGTGTGCTGCAGTCATGGTGATGATAGACAACCTTGCATGTTGGCTTTTATTTACAATCTCAGCTACTATTTTTACATATAGTATTGCATTACATGTATTCTTACAGTTTATAGTGTATATAAAATGAAAGCCTCATTTTGGTGTGAAGTTATCAGTATGCAAAAATTGGATTCTGTTCATTTTTCATTATCACATTTGTTTGATTTTTATGTAGATTATTTTAGAAATGGATCTTTTATAAGAATTATAACTAATAACTACAATTGTTCATTTCCTAAAGTGAGTGGGGTTTGCCGTGGCAATTTTAATTGGTTGCTAGGGTGTTCTGAGTGGTTGCTAAGGTGTTGTTAGGTGGTTGCTAAGGTCTTGTTAGGCGGTTGCTAGGGTGTTCTGAGTGGTTGCCAGGTGGTTGCTAAGGTGTTGCTAGAGTGTTCTGAGTGGTTGCTAGGCAATAGCTAAGGTGTTGCTAGGCAGTTGCTAGGGTGTTCTAAAAGGTTGCTAGGCAGTTACAAGGGTTTTCTAAGTGGTTGCTAGGGTATTCTGAGTGGTTGCTAAGGCATCACTAGGTGGTTGCTAGGGTGTTCTGAGTGGTTCCTTGGTGATAGCTAAGGTGTTGCTAGGTAGTTGCTAAGGTGTTTTAAGTAGTTGCTAGGTGGTTGCTAAGGTGTTGCTAGGCAGTTGCAAGGTTGTTCTAAGTGGTTGCTAAGATGTTGCTAGATGGTTGCTAGGGTATTCTGAGTGATTGCTAAGGTGTTGCTAGGGTGTCCTGAGTGGTCGCTAGGCACTTGCTAAGACATTACTAGGCCGTTGCTAGGCAGTTGCGAGGTAGTTGCTAGGGTAATTTGGGTGGTTGCTCGGTTGTTTCTGGGGTACCCTAGGATGTTACTAGGCAAGACTCAGTAAGCATTTCTAGCAAGCTATAGTACTTGGCTAGTCAGTATTAGCATGTATCTAGTCACTGCTAGCATGTGTAACATAGGAAGTTCAGTTTGCTAGCATTAGTCAAACAAGCCAATCACCTTGTCTCTACAATGTTCTGATGCTGAGATATAGCTGTTGATAAATGGTTTCTAGGGTACTCCGTTTTGTTGTTATAGGTGTGGTTACAGCGTAAATTTGACTGTGGTCGGTTGCCTTAAGCGGGTCACACACTGGATGCCCTGCAACATGGCGCGCATATGACACTTGGAATTATCGCACACCAGACGCACACATTTGCGTGTTATTTAATTTGAAACTATGCAGTCATTTGAATCATTTTGGCTTGAGACTTCAGGTTTCATTCATTTCCATTGTAAGAAATCAATCTACATTAAAAGATCGATTTAGGAATTATTAGCTCATATCAATGACTCGGATCTTGAAGATTAGAATCATTGATTCGACTCAATTGAGTCGGATTGAATCAGATCAAAGATTCAAACTTTATCTGAAGTTTGTCCCACAAATAGAGACAACACATTTTACTAATCTTGTCTATATTATTTCCGTGGCCAACGACAATAACATAACACAGAATAGGGTTAACTTTGAGCAAGGTAACACGATCTATAGCTTGAGGCAATGACTTAGAAGCACATAAACAAGAACACGGTTCTTACAAAGGAGAACAAAGATTTATTGAGCTACGCTACGATACATGAGGCTAATCTACGTAGTAAACAAAACAACAAACAAACGCACACACACGTTCACACACACACACACACACACACACAGGCAGTTCAGAGGATGCAAAATGAGTTGACAAACAGTCCCAGACTATCTAGTATTTCGTACTAGATCTTAGAATCACCTGAGAAACCACAAAAGCAGAGATTTGACGTATCTTTAACTGCTTAAAATCATATGCACCAGATCAGAAAGAGACAACAGTTGTTGTGTACTTGCGAGTTTGTTGAAGTCTTCTTGACTGGATTTTCCCTCGCCGGGTTGGCTTGAGGAAGCACGTGGCGCTCCTGATAGGTTGGCTTCGGTGACGTCTTCGGGATTCATTCGGAAGTGTGAGTGGAGCTCGTTGTCGTGGGTTACCGGGATAACCGACTGCGTAGAGAGTCAGTTCGCAGAAGTTCGTTCGATTTCGGGGGATCCCGAGACTTACGAAGCTTGCATGAAGAGTTCGTGGTGACCCAATCGCGTGGTGGCGATTGAGGGCGGATGCAACAGCGGGCGGACACCGGCTTGATGCAAAAAGGCCCAGATTTAGGGCTGCCGGGAGTTTTTAAACGGCTTGATCTGACCCATCCCTCATGACGCTATCGTCTAATGAACGGCTAGATGAAGGGCGGGGCCACGCCCCGTACCAGTGTAATCAGGTTTAATAATTAACCGACTGCAAGAGACTTCACGTGGTAAAATCTCTGGTAAAATTGTAACTATCTGACATCAAATGTTACAAGACAAATACAGTTCGTATTACAAAATTCTCATTTACAGCAATGTATTGCAAATAAAAAACAGCTGAGTTTAACACCAAACACGAAGCATTTCAAACACATACAGATCATTTCAACCTGTTATAAGGGTGAAATCACACATTATGAACCTGGTTGGTTGGAATAAACACAGCACATCAGTACCTATAAATGTCATTCAAAATATCAAATTTTGCCTTGGTTATAACCTTTATAAGAATTGTCTTTCTTAAGTCTCTAATTCATTTCTTTGTCAGTAAATTCTGTCCATCTGGCTGAAATAGAAAGTGTCTCGTGGGCGAACGCATGGCCACCAGATCACATGATCGGTCATCCAAAAGTCTCGGTATGGAGAGGCCTTGAAAAAGCTCCCTTGTCTAGATGGTTAATGATTAACCAAAATTGCGGCCGCATCTCTGTCCATTTGGGCCAGAGTATTGGGGGAAGAGAGTCAAATGAATTGGCGCCCTGTTATGCTGATGGTACAAGCCCTGGAGCGAATGAAGGAATTTGCGCTCAAAATTCCAAGCCTGATTCGAACTGGTCTTAATTCAGTGAGTTCCTTCATTTCATTTCCATTCATTTTTAGACGTTAAAAACAGCTCATTTTGCTGTTTGATATTGCAAACTGATATTTTTTTATTATATTATCCAATTCTGTATAGTCATCCAAACACTTGTTTGCAGAGCAAGTAGTTTGACTGTTTACTACCGTTTATTATTCTGAGTCATTTCTCCCATAGGAGACTGAATTGGAAGTTCTAAAACAATAGCAAAAACAAGCGCACTTCCACATTAAAGAATAAGGTTAATAGGGGCATGGCTTGTGAGATTCATTATCATATTGAGATGCTTATTGGTTGCCTGAGTTAAATGAGCCCACCCCATGTCTGTACAACACTGTTATGCAAAGATATGCATGTAGGCCTATTGTAATGGTAGTGAATGTAATGAGTTACAAAGTGCATTTAAATGGTATAGGGGTTGGCTTGTGAGCTTCATTATCATATTGAGATGCTTACTGGTTGCCTGAGTCATATGAGCCAAACCCCATGTTTAAATGTCACTGCTATAAAATGTTATTGATGTGTGACATTTATAATGGGAGTCAATGGGATCAATGTATTTTAATGGGCCATGTTAAGTCAATAGGACCACTTTGGGATGTCCTAGTGCCCCAAGTGTACAGCTTGTACCCCCTTGCAAGGTATGTTCTCATTCAGGCTGCAACCCCCTATAGATATTGTGAATCTCATATTTCTTTTTTTTTAATAAACTTTATTTATTGAACACAAGTGAATAACATTCGTTGTATACAAATGTCCAATTTCTGCTTCCCCCCCCCTCTTAAACACTTTTGTAAACATTTAACCCCAAATCCCCCCAACCATCCCACCTATACACTTAGCCAGTCTTCTTGCAAAACATATAACAGATGACAGAGTGATGAAATAAAAATTAAATTATATATATATATATATATATAATATATATATATATATATATATATATATATATATATATATATATATATATATATATATATATATATATATATATATATATATATATATATAATAACAATACAATTTAAAATAAATATATAAATAAATTCAAATAAATAGAGAAAAAAAAGTAAATAAATAAATAGATAAATAAATAAAGTAGATACATTAGCTAGTTACAACAACAATAATGTGCTACTGTCACCAGCTCGGTCCCAGTCATTCCCCTCACTGGCCAGCAGAGGTCTCTCTCACCGGACTTTTAGCACTACATCCCCCAGAAGCCCCATACCTGTCTCTGATTACGATACACCTGACTCTGATCACACACACACACACACACACACACACACACACACACACACACATACACATATAGCAGCTTGCACGCTCACCTCATTGCAAAGTCTTGTTTGCCCAGTCAACATTACTGAGCATTTATTCCTGCATTCTGTTTGATCTCCTGTTGCCGACCTTGACTGCCTTTGACCTTATCGATTCTCGCTGCCTGCCTCGACCCTTTGCTTTCCTACCCGTTCTCGACCTACGCCGCCAGCCCCTGATCCATGCCTGTTTCAACAACTAACGAGTGTTTGCTGCCTGCCTTGAGATTCTTTATGCCTGACATTGATGTGAGTTTACATACCAGATATTGGTGTTTGTTTCTGATTCCATTGTGCCTAATAAATATACTGCAGATGGATCCCTCTCAGTCTGGCTCATTACAGCTACCTACTTCTTGATTATTGTGGTTTTAGTTGTGCTGAGGTTTGACTAAAACATCTAGTTTAGGGCATGATAATACCGGAGTAAAAATGCTAAATTGAAAGCTTATTCTGACCATAAAATGATTTCTTAAATAATCACTTCAAGAGGTGTTAAATCATCAAAATAATTTAGTAGTGGCCTCCAATGAGTATAAAACTTGTGAGATGAGCCTCTGAAAGAAATCTTAATCTTCTCCAATTTCAGGAGATTTAACATGTTGTGTAACCAGACTTTGATTGAGGGTGGTTGGGGTGATTTCCACATTAAAAAATTATTTGCGAGCAACAAGGGAGGAAAAAGCAATAACATTATTTTGAATGTTTGTGAGATAATCATCTGGGGGTTTTCCAAAAATAGCAATATGAGGGTTTGGGTTTAGATATATGTCCAATATGTCTGAGATTGCCTTGAAAAATAACCGCCAGAATTCAGACAATTTGGGGCACGACCAGAACATGTGAGTGAGGTTTGCATGGGGTCCGAAAACACCTATTACATTTGGTATCTAATTTGTCAGGATAGAACTTAGATTTTCTCTTTGCTGTAGTGTAGTCTGTGGAGGACCTCAAATTGTATAAGTGGTAATCTAGTGCAACTAGATGACGAATTTACAGCATTTAAGGCCTCCTCCCAGAAATCGTCAGAGACCTTTAATTGAAGTTCCGATTCCCAGTCCATCTTAATCTTATTTAGGATAGATTCGTTAGTTGGGGAAAGTAAATTATATAAATATAAAATGCGGCCTCTTGACAAGGTTTTGGCTTTAATGATCAAGTCTGTCCCACTAGGTGTTGGAATATGTGGGAATGAAGTTGTGTGTGTTCTTGCGAAGTCGCGTAGTTGGAAGTATCGGAAAAAGTCTGAACTTTTTAAACTAAATCTAGAAATCAGCTGGTTGAAGCTTGCAAATAAATCTTCAATATATAAGTCTCCCAACTCTCGTATTCCCTTATTCTCTAAGCTGATAAAATTTGAGTCACTTTTAGCTGGTATAAACAAATGATTATTGCGACTAGGGGTTGATAATGGGAGGGTGAGCCTCAGCCAAAGTTGCGTCTTATTTCCGCCCAGATTTTTAGGGTTCCGATGACCACAGGGTTGGTGGTAAAGTTTACTGGGAAAAAGGGTAAGGTACTAAATGACAAAGCTCTCAATGATGAAGAACAAGAGGCTGACTTAATTTGACACCAACCAGTTTGGTGAGAGGTGAACCAGGATATTATTTTTTCAACATTAGAGACATTAAATTTGGGTAGACGCAGCCCACCAGCCAATCTGCTTCTGCATAGCAACATTCTGTTTGTTCGTGGTCGTTTACCAGCCCAGATAAATGATGAAATAATTTCATTTATAGATCTAAAAAAGGATTTAGGAAGAAATATGGGGAGGCACTGAAATGCATACAAATACCTCGGTAACACATTCATTTTAATAATTTGTATTCTGCCTGCTGAAGACAGCGGAAAATGTTTCCATTTTGTAAATCTAATTTAACTTTTGCTGTTAATGAATCAAGATTTTGTTCTCGCATTGTTCGTGTTGACTTAGTAACTGCAATACCAAGGCATTTAATCTCTGTATTAGACATTTAAAAAGGTATAAGAGACGATGGTATATTTACGGGCAATTCGTTGATAGGGAGATATTCACTTTTAGAGATATTTAACTTATACACAGTTTACTAAACAAGTTTAATTGAGTCAGGATATTTGGAATACTTACTAGGGGATCTCTTACATATAAAAGCAAGTCATCAGCATACAGGGAAACTCGATGCTCCCCTCCCCATCTCGTAATTCCCTTGAAACCTATTTCTTTTTTTAAAGCCGCTGATAATGGTTCAATTGCGAGCGCGAATAATAAAGGGGAGAGTGGCACCCCTGTCGTGTACCCTGAAAAAGTGGGAATGGTGCAGAATGCTGATTATTTGTGCATACTAAAGCACTGGGAGAGGAATAAAGCAATTTGATCCATGAAATAAAGTTATTTGTAACTTGTCTCTATTTGTTATGAATGTGCTTACTATTTGCTTTTGCTATTTTCTTCTTAGGACCAGGTATCAGAAGATTTTAATTCGCTCACAAGAGTGTATAGAAATAACAACTGATTTTAGATGGATAAATAATTCAGACTCAAAGATGAATGTAAATGAACGAGGTAAGTATATTGTTTAAGCAAGTTAAATGATGAAAACAAAATAAATAAACAAATGTCAAAAACTGTTCAGTATTATGAATACTAAAATAAAGCAATATATGTATATAAAATATATACTGAAATAACCAACACTTCAGATTATGAATTCAGACCTTAGACAAATTCATTTTCACAAATCACGTATTGCATGTGTAACAGAGGCCAGCTAGTAAGTGCTGTGCAGGTAAACCTCACTCCTCTGACCTCTAAAGGTGCTCTAGCGACACGCTAGAGGCCATGGCCTTTAGCCTCCTTGTTAGAGCAACCGACTCCCATGCGGAAGGTCGCCGGTTCGATACCAGCTCGGAGCGGGTTGGGTGGCGTATGACCGGCGGGGTTACACATGTACAATGAAGAAGCAGAAAAAAAAAAAAAAAAAAACATTTAGATAAAAGTAGTGGTTCAGAGTTCAACGTTCAACACTCAAAGTTCTTTTTAGTTCCAGTTCGATGTGAAAAAATCCAAAAAAATCAGTCCAGATAGAGCAAAGTGTGTGTGAATATATATATATATATATATATATATATATATATATATATATATATATATATATATATATATATATATATATATATATATA
>CAIGQS010000682.1:2131039-2181039 GCA_903798195.1 Danio kyathit | reverse complement strand
TAAATATCTTTAATAACATTTATCATCATTTATCTGTAGAACAAGCAAAATATTGAACTATAAACTCTCAACATTTGTTGCATGAACACGTGGGCTTTCTGACACTTTATACATTACCTTAAGATTTTCTTCAGGTCAAATGTGGCTTATTCCTCACAGCAGACTTTACAGCTTCATGTGATGTATTATAAACAATATATTAGCTCTGCACAGTTAAAAATATGATTTTGAGTCCTTGTTGAGTGCGTTTGCTGATCTCAGGGCTTGATCAATAAGGAGAGGTCATCAGGATGTGTGTTTTCATCACTGCTGTTCACATGAGCAGAAACAGCAGTCAGCATCTTCATAACACAAAGAGACGTGTGATTGTCCAACTGTGTGATGTGCATTATTGCTGTGTTTGTAGATTGTCTGGCTGTATGGTGACAGAAGAAGGCTGTGGTTTTCTGTCTTCAGCTCTGAGTTCAAACCCCTCACACCTGAGAGAGCTGGATCTGAGCTACAATCATCCAGGAGATTCAGGAGTCAAGCTGCTCTCTGAACAACTGGAGGATCCAAACTACACACTGGACAAACTCAAGTATGTGGAGCATTACTGCCCTTGTGCTTTTACACTTAATGGCTTTAAAAACAAACGAAAAGGGTATTTTCTGATATTCAGTTTCCTCTGGGGGTTATGGGGTTTGGACACACAGAAGATACAGCTTGTAGAGTATCACAATCATGTCTATGAAGAGCGAGTAATTCAGTATGAGTTAAAGGGCACATATGATGCAAAATCAACTTTTGGAAGCTGTTTGATCAGAACTGTGTGTAGGTATAGTGTGTCCACTGTCATATTGGAGTAATATAAACAAGTTTTTTTTTTTTTAATGAAAAAATGGCCCTCTGCAATGTGACATACTGTATATACAGTTGAAGTCAGATTTATTATCCCCCCTTTTAATGTTTTTTTCTTTTTTAAATATTTCACAAATTATGTTTAACAGAGCAAATAAATTTTCACAGTATGTCTGATAATATTTTACTTCTGGAGAAAGTCTTATTTGTTTTATTTCGGTTAGAATAAAAGCAGTTTTTATTTTTTTAAACAAAAACATTTTAAGGTCAAAATGATTAGCCCCTTTAAGCTATATTTTTTGATAGTCTACAGAACAAACCATCATTATACAATAACTTGCCTAATTACCCTAACCTGCCTAGTTAACCTAATTAACCTAGTTAAGCCTTTAAATGTCACTTTAAGCTGTATAGAAGTGTCTTGAAAAATATCTAGTAAAATATTATTTACTGTCATCATGGCAAAGATGAAATAAATCAGTTATTAGAAATGAGTTATTAAAACTATTATGTTTAGAAATGTGATGAAAAAATCTGTTCTCTGTTAAACAGAAATTGCACTCAAAAAAAAAAGGTTCCTTGAGGTTCTATATAGAACCCTGGGGTTCTATACTTGGCAAGTAGAACCTTTTTACCACAAAAAGGGTTCTATTTAGAACCCTTTTAGTGCAAAGAACCTTTTTGATTAAAATGGTTCTATAATTTTTGATTCATAACATAATTATTAAAGGTTATAAAATAATTATAAGCTATAACACAGAGAGACAATGATTTTTGAGTCAAAACATAATAAAATGACTGCTGTGGTCAAAAACCTAATCAATGTATGATGGAATTCTTTTTTCATGCAGGTTTGTACATTAGCATTTTATATATACTTAATATTTAACATTTTTGATGAATTATTTTGTGAAATAAATAAAATAACTAGTTTATTTAGACTGTGCAGTACCATGTTGTTATGGTTTAATAATTTATTTAAAACTAATAATCATAAAAAAAACCTCTGGTATCGTCATTCCTATTGGTGGACTGGTGGTGAAGAGCCTCGAGAGTGACGGTTAATTTTTGAAAAGGAGAAGTCAAATATTTCAGCTTCATCATTCAGGTACGTTATTACATTTTTAAATATTAGAATAATTAAATATTTTGTATTATAAGGTAACGTTAATGTTTCTATTTGATAGAAAATCCCTTGTTATATGGTGATACAGACTGAATATGGGGGTTGGGGGTAACGTTTATATAGATAAATTACTGATGACCTCGATCGTCACCCTTGGGTTCAGAAATCTGTGTTAAGTTGAATTTGCTCTGCTTTGTATTTGAAATAAGTTACAATCTCGCTTTATTTGTTTGTCAATGTTAATTAAACTACCAATAACAATAACACAGCTGTGTTGTTTGAAGGCGAGCTTCCAGAGGGAGCGTCAATAAGCGCGTGCACGTAGTTTTAACGGTAATATGATATGAGCCGATTTCCGCTTTTTTCCCCGCAGTTTTTAGCTCCAACACTGAACAAACGCTCACTTCTAGCTTGTTCGTGTGTGTTTTATCAGGGGTTGAGCTAAACTCTGCAAAGTAGTGGACACTACTACCCACTGTTGAGACGTTCCGGCTAGTCTGCATTAAAACCGCAAGGTAGCAGTGCAGCCCTCGTAACCGCACCGTGCACGCGCTGAATTCGTGACGATTCAATTCAGATCAATTCATCTTTATTTCTATAGCGCTTTTACAATGTAGATTGATGTGAATGATGTGCAATATATTGCTAATATATTATTGAATTATTGAAACCTTTTAAAGCCAAAACATATTTTAATAATCCATAGATGAAAGATCACGTGTTATTTGAAGGACATAAAAATGCAGACTAAATGCATTTTGAAATATTGAACCTTGTTAAATATATATATTTAAAATTCATATTTTAATATATATCTTATTTGTCTTCAAACAGCCTGGAAACTGAACTGCATCATAAATCTTGTGCTTGGTATGTATCATTGTTGTAAAATCCAAACAAACTGTATTGTGGTAAGTAAAATTAAATTAATATTATAAAAGACATTAACATTGTATTCATGATTACAGAAAAGAGTCATGGAACCCATATTAAGTTCCCAACCTTGGTCTGCAGGACACAAGTAGCTTTAAAGAGGAAGGATCCCAGCTTAAAGAAGGACTCATGAGTCATGCCACATCCATAATTTGACATCAACAAGCACACCTGGTAAATTATTGTATTTTATAACATGCATATTTCAGACTTGGTTGTTGGGTACTGAAATAAAATATTTATCACAAAAATATTCTATTACTTATTGGTGCAGTTTTAATACAGTGAAAATATTAAGCTCATTGCTTATTAAAAAGTCTTGCAGAGAAAAATTTGTTTTGAAAGAAAGTGTAAATTTGCCTACAGGATACCTTGTTGAAATCTCTTCAAAACAAATTTAGAAATGAAAGGATTTCAGTGGTGAGCTCATCAATCATCTTGCAAATGAAGAAAAAGTATGGGATCAAAAGGAAGTGAACTAGACTGAGGAACTTAACACAAGGCAAGTTCAGTTCAATAAATTTTATTTTATGTCAAAGGTCGATTAATTCTGTGATTTAAATTCATATTTACACACTCTACAATGCTGTCTTCCTACCTCAGATTGTGATGGACCTGGAATGCGACACCAGTTACTCATAAGTCAAGAACCGAATGAAGTGGGGTTTGTTTACAAACTAATTTCGAGAGGATCACGTGCTTATGATTGAACACAGCTGGTATCGATTAACTCCACATATTGCGCCAATCAGATGAACATAGACCACTATAAATTACCGGAGCACTTTGATCCAGTCATCTTCGTTTGAAGAATCCCCCCTTCCACCCCTACTCCTCCCCTTCTCCGATAGGGCGGCACGGTGGCCAGTGGGTAGCACTGTTGCCTCACAGCAAGAACGTCGCTGGTCCGTTTCCCTCCGGGCCGGTCGGCGTTTCTGTGTGGAGTTTGCATGTTCTCCCCGTGTTCGCGTGGGTTTTCCCCGGGTTCTCCGGTTTCCTCCCACCGTTCAAAAACAGGCAATATAAGAAAATTGACTAACCAAATAGCATTCTAAGGCAACTCTTAGCCAGATACATATCCAGTAGTTCACAGCAGGGGAGTTCTCGAGACCACCTGAGCTCAGACTCTCCTGTCACCCTACAAACGGGAGGAAGCCCCGGGCTCAAGGATATTCTGAGCTCAGGGCTCTCTCCCGGGACAGCATGCCAAACACGCTTTATTATCAATCATCAGCTAAGTGTGAACTCTTGAAATACACTCTATTCCAGAGTACATATTATGGAGGAATTTGCAGAACTAATGGAGCAGTTTCTTCTTCTTGGAGTGCCACTGCTTGTGAGTAAACACTGTTACGTTGTGTGCCAAATAGATACGAAAAATCAGTGTATGTTACATTCTTTTAGCTCATTTGGTAAAGCAATGCATTAGCAAGGTGTTCCAGGGCTCACATACTAATAAATGTATAGATTAAAGACAATCTAAGTCCCTTTGGATAAAAGTATCTGCCAGATATGATGTATGTTATTTGATATAGAGTTATTTTGTTTTGTTCCTATTCCAATTTTATTGTTTTATTTAATGTACCTACTCAATTGAGGTCACTCAGAAACGTACATTTCATGAAATTTGAATGAAAACAATCCGCGTCCACACTAGCGTTTTACCCAGCGTTTCTGAACAGCTCTCCGTCTACATTAAAACGGTGAAAATGCACATCATGTGACCACACACACACTCTGGCATGCGCTGCAGTGTGCTTTGAGCACACACCCATATGAGAGTTGTGCATGTCGGACTGTTCATCACGGATCTCCTGCTGGATCTAATCTCACTATATTTGTTAAACGTGATATTTCATTCATCTTGTTGTCTTTATCTAACGACATATTCCCTGACTTTGGTCTTTTGAATCTATTACTTGTTCTCAGGTAACGTGTTTTGGCTGAGCGCAAAGATAAGTTAGATTAATACCTTAATTAATGTAACTGCGGACACAGATTCTGCACATCTGACTGATTGTTTGCCTTTATTTTCTCTATTGTATAAACTTATTGCACGTTATACTTTTATAATGGCCATTATTGATCATTAAAACGGATATTCAGCAAAAGAGAGGGTATCGTATTTTCAATGAAAATGAAAGGAGGCAGTAATGTTATAGACTCAGTTTTGTTATAAATATACATGAAGATGACGCTCATATCATGCAGCTACACGACGCCTCAACATTTTTGATGTCTTTTAAGTTGCTAATATCAAAATAAAAATAGGCAGTTCCTCACATCATGTATTCATTTTATTGTCAAGATAGTGAAACAGCATAGCCAGGGTGATGTGAATGACTTTATAAAGTACACACTCGGGAGTTTGTTTTCCATATCAAACTTGCGAAGTCTGAACTTACACGGAGAGGATGCAGAACTGAACTGTGTGTAGGCTACTTAATATTGAGGGAAAAGCCCCAATCAGATAGGCGAATCTTTGCAGCCCCGCCTCGGTTTTCAGATGTCTCCGTTTTCCCCCATCCACACTGAGACGGAGCAGCAGCGTTTTAGAATGAAAATGGCCTCTCCAGCGTTTCCAAAACGCTCCGTTTTCGGGGCTCGAAAACTCCGGCGTAGTGTGGATGGACGGCGTAACCGTAGCAAAACTTATGCGTTTTAAAACTAAAACGTATTAGTGTAAACGGGGCCTCAGTCTCATTGGACCAGCAGAAGAAAACCACAAAAGGTAACTACACCCTATATCCCCCCCAGACACAAACACACACACACTTTAATTATATTAATTATAACTGTAATTCTATTTGATGACTTATACTTAGTGGGCGACGCAGTGGCGCAGTAGGTAGTGCTGTCGCCTCACAGCAAGTGGGTCGCAGGTTCGAACCTCGGCTGGGTCAGTTGGCGTTTCTGTGTGGAGTTTGCATGTTCTCCCTGCGTTCACGTGGGTTTCCTCCGGGTACTCTGATTTTTCCCACAGTCCAAAGACATGCAGTACAGGTGAATTGGGTAGACTAAATTGTCCGTAGTGTATGAGTGTGAATGAGTGTGTGGATGTTTTCCAGTGAAGGGCATCCGCTGTGTAAAATCATGCTGGATAAGTTGGCGGTTCATACCGCTGTGGCGACCCCGGATAAATAAAGGGACTAAGCCGACAAGAAAATGAATGAATGAATGAATTGGTTAAAAATACTGAACATTAAAATATTGTTTTACAGAAAATGGGGTTGGTCCTACACCAACCAGGATTCAAGAGCTCTCCTGATTCTGTCAAGGCTTGAAGTGTCAGCATTACAATGGACAACGCTCACTCGCTATCCTTCAGCTCCCTCATTTATCAGAGGCACCACAGTGGAATGAGTCACCAGTTACTCTTCTTTTCCAGCCGCAACCCAACACTGGGAAACCCCCATATACTCTCTCTTACACCTACACACATTATGGCCAAGTCACATATCCTGTGTGCATGCCTTTGGACTGTGGGGCAAACCAGAGCACCCAGAGGAAACCACACAACCACTGGGAGTACTTGCAAACTCCACACAGAAATGCCAGCTGGCCCAGTCGGGACTCGAAGCAGTGACCTTGCTGTGAGGTGACAGTTCTAACCAGTGAGCCTCTGTGCCACCCATGGACAAAACTATTTACATTAAAAGAGAGACTAACAGACATGGACATGCTACAGGTTGTGGAATGGCTGTTCGCAGTGTTTTGTCTAATCATTTTGCAATGTTTTGTGTGCCATTAAACACTTTCTTTAATGACTTTCATTTAACATTATGTATTAAAATGGTTGTCGCCATGACCAATACATGCATGTACCGTCAACTTGTTGAAATTGTAGTGTTATTTAATAGATGTTTTAATTATTTGTGTATTGTTTCTACTGTATATGCATTGTGATATATTTTTCTTCATTTTAGAGATGTTTGAAAGTTAAGTACTGTAATTGTTTAAACAGTAAACAAGCTTATGAAAGTTTATCAAAAAGTGAAATTAGTAGAATTACATTGTTGAATGCCATCAAGCTGTTAATGATGTTTACCAATTAAATAATAAAATGTAAAATGTTTAGAGGTAGATCTGCCATCTAATACAAAGTATGCAAAGGTGCAATTTTAAATATTATTAAAAAAATATTTGTATAAATGAATTGAATAAATTTAAACAATTTGAATTTTCTGGATTGGTTTCATTTTTTCATTCAATAATAAATAACATTAATTCAATAATAAATAAAAAAGAACCCTTAAATGGTTCTAAATAGAACCATCTAACTTAAATTCAAAGAACCATTTGGGGTTCTATTTAATGAACCCCTAAAATGGTTCTATATAGAAACATTTTTGGGGTTCCATATATGAAGCGCTTGATAGAACCATTTTTGGTTCTATATAGAACTGTTTCTTTTAAGAGTGTGGGGAAAAAAATAAACAAGGGGGCTAATAATTCTGACTTCAACTGTATGATATATGCTCTGCATAATGAGTGATTTTGATCAGAATAATTCTGACTGCAGCTGCTGAAAATAAAGTGTGTTTAGTGTTTGTTTACTGACTGAATGACAATCTGTGTGTGTTTACAGTCTGGATCATGGAGGAGAGCAGAGGATTACAGCAGGACTGCACAAATGTACATCCACCCACACACACACACACACACACACACACACACACACACACACACACACAGTGGCGGTGCTAGCTTAAATGGCACCCTGGGCGAACCACCCCATATACGCGCCCCCTCAAGCTTATAAATTGTTGGTTTATAGAAGTGTAGTTCTAGTATGGTTCTAGAAGCTTACATCTAGCTAATATAGAAAAGGACCATTAAACATGTACATTCTAAAAAAATGTTAGTTATTTTACCCTAACTTTGGGTAAAATATGAACAAAACCAGAACTGAAATTATTAAAAATATATAGTTATAAAACAAAATAATAATAATAATAATAATAATAATAATAATAATAATAATAATAATAATAATAATAATAATAATTGGGCCTCCCGGTGGCAAGTGGGAAGCACAATCACAACGCAGCAAGAAGGTCGCTGGTTCGAGCCTTGGCTGGGTCAGTTGGCATTTCTGTGTGTTTGCATGTTCTCCCTGCGTTCGTGTGGGTTTCCTCCTAGTGCTCCAGTTTCCCCCACAAGTCCAAAAACATGTGGTATAGGTAAATTGGGTAAGCTAAATTGTCTGAAGTGTATGTGTGTGAATGAGTGTGTGTGGATGTTTCCCAGTGATGGGTTGCAGCTGGAAGGGAATCCACTGCGTAAAACATATGCTGGAAAAGTGGCGACCCCAGATTAATAAAGGGACTACGCCAAAAAGAAAATGAATGAATGAATAATAATAATAATAATTAGAATAAAAGTTATATTATTAATATTATTATTATACAATTGTTATTATAAATAAATAACAGAAATCAATCCTAAATGTAACTGGAACTGGAAAACAATTAAGTTTGACAATTCTATAAAATACAAAAAATGTATATATATATATTCTTTTTCATACATGGATTAGTCAATTAGCTGTATTTGGTTATTGATGGTTTGACATGATCCAGCATCATTTAGTTTTTCAAAACTCATCCGAGAGTTGTTGTCATAGCAACAGGTCTGGTAGCTCAAAAATGGTAGCTTGAAAAAATAGAAAAATAAAAAAATATATATATATACATTTAGAATTTTTAATATTTAATAATATTTAATATTAAACAATTAATAATATTTATGTTTATATACATATAAGTTTTAAAAAATATAAAAATAAAACGTATGCAATCTGCACCCCGAAATAAAAGTACAAAAGCGAGGTGGTTCTTCCCAAAGGGATGAGAGAACATTTATTAATATTGACTTTTTAGATGCAAACTTGTTCTATTTTAAGGTACCGACCCAGGTTTAGTACAATGTCTGTATGATAATAGACATGCACAATATTTTACTGTTTTTTGTTTGTTTGTTTTTTTTAAAGGAATAATAATTTATGCAGTCATGCACATGTTTTGACAGCTAATATGCCGGTGATTTGATGCTTCGCAAAAGTTGCAGACACCCTTACCGATATCAAAATGCTTTTCAATGCAAAATTAATTTAAATTCCTTACGCCAATTAAGAAACTTAAATAGGCCTAGGCTACTATAGTAAAGAATATCCACTCTAAAAGTAAAACTAAATAAACTGCTCAATACTCTTTTGACACATGAAATTGTAAAGCCTGCAGCTCACAACAAATGTGAAAAGTTAATGTGTATCTTATTTAACAAACTGATCACTACGAATGTTATGTAATTTTTCTCACATGGATAATTGAATATTAATCAGATGATGTCATTACACTGCTGTGCCGTCAGCCAATCATTTCATTGCTGATCATGTTTTCGAGGATCAATAGATCTGCCCTTAACAACACACGCAGCAATCTCAGATCAATTCATCCAGACATTTTTACCTGATTCTCAGTTATCAAGATTGAAAGATCCAGGATCTGCCAAATCATCTTAGATCATTTAAGCAAGGTACAAAGAACGGACCCCAGGAGGCGTGCGGTAGAAATGCCTGGATGGTGGTTATATCTGCGGACACTGCGGATAATCCACGGGTTGGACAAGTCGGGTAATAAAAAATACATTATGATTAATTGCTGGTGGGTTGCGTGTCATAGGAGTTGACCAGCAAAAAAGCAGAGAGTAGACTTCGTGAAGATGAAGTGACACTCAAAATAATGGATGAAGTGCAAGAGTACTGTTCAAACTTTCAGTTAGAGGAGTCATCAGAGGAAAATCTGCTATTGTTCTGGGAAAAACAAGATCGCTTATTTACATGACTGCAGGGCCTTACAAGGAGAAACTTGTGCATTCTTGCAACAAGCAGTGCGCGCGAACGCTCATTTAGTGCAGCTGACCGTGTTTTGGAGGCGAGGCGGAATCGCCCGAATCCAGGCACAGTAGATGCTATACTGTTTCTGCATAGTGCAAATAAAAAGAATCAGTATCAGAATCAGAAAGAGCTTTATTGCCAGGTATGTTCACACATACGGGGAATTTGTTTTCGTGACTGAGCTTCTACAGTGCAACAGAATTACAGACAGGACTAAAAAACAGATAATAAATATATTTTAAAAAGTGAATGCAAATATACAAATTGACAAGTGTATGTACAGCTATATTACTATATACAACATAATATGTGCAGCTGTTATGTGCATATTGGCATGTAAAGTGTGTTGTTAAATAAGTGTATCTGTGTATAAAAAAAGTGTATAGCAGGTAGTGATGTTGGTTCCACAATTATTATCATCAAGTGTTCATAAGATGGATTGCCTGAGGGAAGAAACTGTTTCTGTGTCGGGCTGTTCTGGTGCGCAGTGCTCTGTAGCGTCGACCAGAAGGTCAAAGTTCAAACAGGTAGTGTGCTGGCTGTGAGCGGTCCAGAGTGATTTTGGCAGCCCTTCTGCTCGCTCTGGATAAGTACAGTTCTTGGAGAGTAGGGAGGGTTGTACCAATGATTCGCTCAGCAGTCCGAACTATTCGACATGACTCCACTGCTGCCACAATGCTGTCCATGATGCTCAGTGGGGGGAGAGCAGGAGGGTTTCTCCTGAAGTCCACTATCATCTCCACTGTTTTGAGCATGTTCAGCTCCAGGTTGTTGTGATTGCACCAGACAGCCAACTCCTTAACCTCCTGTCTGTAAGCAGACTCGTCACCGTCCTGAATGAGGCCGATAAATGTGGTGTCGTCTGCAAACTTTAGGAGCTTGACAGAGGAGTCTTTCGAAGTGCAGTCATTCGTGTACAGGGAGAAGAGCAGTGGGGAGAGGACACACCCCTGGGGGGCGCCAGTGCTGATTGTGCAGGTACTGGATGAGAATTTTCCCAGCTTCACCAGCTGCTGCCTGTCCGTTAGGAAGCTGTTGATCCACTAACAGACAGAGGTGGGCACGGAGAGCTCAGTTAATTTGGGCAGGAGAAGTTTTGGGATGATAGTGTTAAAAGCTGAGCTGAAGTCAACGAACAAGATCCTCACATAGGTCCCCGGTCTGTCTAGGTGTTGCAGAACATAATGCAGTCCCATATTGACTGCATCATCCACAGACCTGTTTTCTCTGTAGGCAAACTGAAGAGAGTCCAGTGAGGGTTCAGTGATGTCCTTCAGGTGGGCCAGCACCAGTTTTTCAAAAGACTTCATGACCACAGATGTCAGCGCCACCGGTCTGTAGTCATTTAGTCCTGTGAGTTTGGGTTTCTTTGGTATGGGAATGATGATGGAGCGTTTGAAGCAGGAGAGCACTTCACACAGCTCCAGTGATCTGTTGAAGATCAGGGTAAAGATGGGGGCCAGTTGGTCAGCACATGATTTTAAACAGGCTGGTGTTATAAGATCTGGGCCTGGAGCTTTTTTTCTCTTTTGTTTCCGGAAGACCTGGTGCACATCATCTTCACTGAACTGAAGTGCAGGTATGGGGGAGGCGGGGGGTGGTGGATGTGATAATGGTGATGTAAACAGCAGTTCAGAGTGGGTGTGGGGTTTTTTCTCAAACCGGCAGTAAAACTCATTCAGGTCGTTTGCAAGATGTTGGTTGTCTACAGTGCTGGGGGATGGTGTTTTATAGGCTGTAATGGTTTTCAAAATATTCCACACAGATGCTGAGTCGCTGGAAGAGAACTGACTCCTTAGTTTCTCAGAATAGTTATTTTTTGCGACTCTGATCTCCTTTTCCAGTGTGTATTTGGCCTGCTTATACAAGGCCCTCTCCCCATTCCTGTAAGCAGCCTCCTTGGCCTGGCGTAGCTGTCTGAGTTTTTCAGTGAACCATGGTTTGTCATTGTTGTATGCGAGTTGAGTCCTGGTAGGAATGCACACATCTTCACAGAAACTGATATAAGATGTTACAGTCTCTGTGAGCTCATCCAAATCGTTTGCAGCAGCTTTAAAGACACTCCAATCTTTGAGATCGAAACAGGCTTGTAGATCCCGCTCTGTTTCGTTAGCCCATCTTTTCACAGATCTTAATACAGGTTTGGCTGTTTTCAGTTTCTGCCTGTAGGTTGGTATGAGATGAATCAAACAGTGGTCAGAGTGCCCCAAAGCTGCTTGTTGGACAGAGTGGTATGCATCCTTTATTGTGGTATAGGAGGGATCCAATATGTTACTGTCTCTTGTGGGACATGTAACACGCTGTCTATATTTTGGCAGTTCATGGGATAGTTTTACTTTGTTAAAATCCCCGAGAATGATTAAAACAGAGTCCGGGTGTTGTTGCTCTATCATCGTGATCTGATCAGCTAGTTTCTGTATCGCCAGGCATGCATGCGCGTGCGGAGGAATGTAAACACTGACGAGGATGAACTAGCAGAACTCGCGCGGGCAGTAGAAAGGCTTACAGTTAATAAACAGTGCTTCTAGATCTGGACAGCACATCTTTTTTAAAACTGTTACAACTGTACACCACCTTTCATTGATGTAAAAGCACGTCCCGCCACCACGCGATTTCCGCGTCGATTCTTCGTCGGGATCTGCTCTGAACAGCTGATAGCCCGGTAGGTGAAGCGCATTGTCCGGTATGGTGTCGTTCAGCCAGGTTTCCGTGAAACACAGAGCAGCTGAATGTGAAAAATCCCTGTTTGTCTGGGAGAGCAGAATGAGTTCGTCTATTTTGTTGGGTAGAGAGCAAAGATTTGCCAGATGGATGCTAGGCAACGAGTTTCACAAGCGCGTCTGCACGCTTCCCTCGTATGCGCGCCTTGCGTTTGAGCAGCAGCGCGGCTCCGCCGACTACAATGTCCAACAAAGCATCACAAGTCCAAGCCTGGAAAAATATTTGGTGGTGTATGCGTCCGAATGTCCAACAATTCGTCTCTGGTGAAACTAATTATAGGAATATGACTGAAGACAGGACAAACTAACCAAGTAAACATAACATAGCTGCTGTTTAGGCTGAAGTAACACCGTTTTTGTTCTCTTTTTCCCGTATATGTAAAAGCTGAATCTGCTGTTAATAGCGAACGATCCACGGTGACCTATCATCATGCTTAAAACAAAGAATTAGAATTATTAAAGTGTTGATTGTGTGCGGATATATATATCAGGTAAATGTACGGGTGGGTGGATGATTAGAATGAAGGAGCAGATTCGGGTAATATTTCAGCTGATCCGCGCGTCTCTAGCGCGCGGGAATGGTTCTCTGTGCGTATGTATTAGTTTGCTTTAACCAGCTTTGTTTCAGTTGCACATAGAGAATAACAAACTTGTGCGGCAAAAGATGCCAAATGTGAATGGCCACTAACGTCTTTTTTCTGACATTACCACTCTTGGGATTAATACACTTGCATAAAATAAAACATATCTCAAAGCTTACTGGGCCACATATGATTTTTACCGGGGCACATTTTTGTTTTGTTTTGCTCTGTCTCTGTGCCACGCTCAGCAACATGCCGCCCTAAGCGATCACCCATATTGCCCTTGCCTAAGGCCCCGATTACACTAATACGTTTTAGTTTTAAAACGCATAAGTTTTGCTATGGTTACGCCATCCGTCCACACTACGCCGGAGTTTTCGAGCCCCAAAAACGGAGCGTTTGGAAATGCTGGAGAGGCCATTTTCATTCTAAAACGCTGCTGCTCCGTCTCAGTGTGGATGGGGGAAAACGGAGACATCTGAAAACGGAGGCGGGGCTGCAGACATTCGTCTATCTGATTGGGGCTTTTCCCTCAATATTAAGTAGCCTTCACACAGTTCAGTCCTGCATCCTCTCCTTGTAAGTTCAGACTTCGCAAGTTTGATATGGAAAACAAACTCCCGAGAGTGTACTTTATAAAGTCATTCACATCACCCTGGCTATGCTGTTTCACTATCTTGACAATAAAATGAAAATATGATGTGAGGAACTGCCTATTTTTATTTTGATATTAGCAACAACAGACATCAAAAATGTTGAGGCGTCGTGTAGCTGCATGATATGACCGTCATCTTCAAGCATATTTATAACAAAACGGAGCCTACAACATTACTGCCTCCTTTCATTTTCATACGTGTGTGCTCAAGCACACTGCAGTGCATGCCAGAGAGTGTGTGTGTGGTCACATGATGTGCGTTTTCACTGTTTTAATGTAGACAGAGAGCTGTTCAGAAACGCTGGGTAAAACGCTAGTGTGGACGCAGATCGTTTTCATTCTAAAACGCCGTTTTAAAACTAAAACGTCCTAGTGTAAACGGTGCCTAAATCCGCCTCTGCACACACACACACACACTCATTCTCTCTTTCACATACACACACACAGACAAGCACACACAAATACACAGACACACACAACTTTATTGAGTGTTGTTGTGTTATAAATTTGTGTCTTCTTGTGTTCAGATGCCTGTTCTCTCACACTGGATCCAAACACAGCAAACACTTCACTCATTCTGTCTGAGAAGAACACAGAGGTGAAGTGTGTGATAAAGAAATCCATTTCCGTATCGTATCCTGATCATCCAGACAGATTTTATGATGATCCTCAGGTGTTGTGCAGAGAGAGTGTGTGTGGACGCTGTTACTGGGAGATTGACTGGAGTGGAGATTATCATGTTTATATATCAGTGTCTTATAAAAGCATCCCCAGAAAGGGACAAATTTATAAGTGTTGGTTTGGATCTAATGATCAGTCCTGGGGTTTGATCTGCTTTCCCTCCAGATTCTCATTCAGACACAATAACACAGTGACTGATCTCCAAGTAAAGCCCCTCAGCAGGAGAATAGGAGTGTTTGTGGATCACAGTGCAGGAACTCTGATCTTTTACAACATCTATAGAGACACAATGAGCCTCATCCACTCAGTCCAGACCACATTCACTGAGCCGCTCTATCCTGGGTTTGGGGTTTATTATGGATCATCAGTGAAACTGTGCTGAAGACTGAGAGACTGAGGAGAGATTTGCCCATAATCCTCTGCTCTGCAGGATCAGTCAGTAGCAGGGAGATCATCAGGAGTACTTATTTGAAATGTAGCAGTTATTGTTTTGTCACATCATTCATTCATTAATTTTCCTTTGGCTTAATCCCTTTAGTCATCGAAGGTCGCCATAGCAGAATGAACTGCCAACTTATCCAGCACTTGTTTTACACAGTGGATGCCCTTCCAGGAGCAACCCAGTACTGGGAAACACCCATACACTTTCACATGTACAGACATACATTATAGCCAATTTAATTTATCCAATTCACCTATATTGCATGTGTTTGGACTGTGGGAAAAATCTGAGCACCCGGAGGAAACCCACGCGAACACAGGGAGAACATGCAAACTCAAAAATGCCAACTGACCCAGCCGGGACTCGAACCAGCAACCTTCTTGCTGTGAGGAGACCGTGCTAACCACTGAGCTATGATTATTAAGAACATGAAATTCTTACATATTCATATATACTTCATTTTTATCTATTGTTTGTGCACAAATAATAAAAGACGATGTCAAATCAACTAGAGATTAACTTTTTATTTGATGTTGAATATGTAAAATGTCTGAATACTGTATGAATCTCTGTGCAATAAGACTGAAATGAGCTTCAGAGGGTTTCTGGAAATTACAAGAGCAAAAAAATAGCTAGCAAGTAAATTAATAAATAAAGGATAAATTAAGTACTTGTGACGAATGTGTCTTGATTTACCTGTTTGTGTTGTCATTGTATGTTGTGGAGCATGTGGGTTTGTTTTGACAGCTGGCCATGTGCTTCACTGTGCGCAGCCTCATTTTCCCCGCCTTGTTGTTCTATCTGTTTATCAATTAGTGATCCTCCTTTTTTTTTGATTTTCTCCTCTATTTAGTTCGCTCTCATCTCTTGTCTTTTGTCAGTCCGTTTTGTGTGCTCATGAGTTCTCTTGTGTCCTGATCTTGTTGAGAGTAATCCTGTCTTGTCATGTCCTGTTTTCCCAGACTCCAAGCACCAGTTTGTTTTGGTTTCGTTTTTCTTTTTCTCTCTTTTGTTTTGTTACTTTGTCCCCTGCATCTATCAACCTGCTCGCTCCCCTGGTGAAAAAAAGTATACTAAATTGTATTGCAAATATATTTTTTATTCCAATAGTACATTGAAAGTATACTAACCAAAAAGTATATTTAATTTAAATATATTAAAAGTGTATTATTACTATACTTTTATATATAACTTTTAACACACTTAAAAATAATTGTAATTTAGTGTATTTTCTAAAAATATATTTCAGAAAAATGCACTTTAATTAAATGCTTAGTTTATTTTTTACAAGTGTATTTATTTAGCATTTGATGGTCATATATTTTAGTATTATTTTAACTATGCTTTGAAAATGAACTTTGTAAGAATGTTCAAAGCACATTGTTAAATAAACAGAAGTTGTTTACTTTGTTAAATTTTGTAGTAATTTTAGTGTTTGTTTTCATTCATGCATTTAAGTTCATTATACTTTTAGAAAGTAAATAAAATATGTCAAATGCATTGAAAGCCCATTTAAAACATTTGTAAATAACTCATTACTGTATAAGAGAGACGACGCAGTAGGTAGTACTGTCGCCTCATAGCACGAAGGTCGCTGGTTCGAGCCTCGGCTGGGTCAGTTGGTGTTTTTGTGTAGAGTTTGCATGTTCTCCCTGCGTTCGTGTGGGTTTCCTCTGGGTGCTCCGGTTTCCCCCAGTCCAAAGACCTGCAGTACAGAATTGGGTAGGCTAAATTGTCCATAGTGTATGAGTGTGAATGAGTGTGTGTGGATGTTTCCCAGAAATGGGTTGCGGCTAGAAGGGCATCCGCTGCGTAAAAACATGCTGGATAAGTTGGCAGTTCATTCCGCTCTGGCGACCCCGGATTAATAAAGGGACTAAGCCAAAAAGAAAATGAATGAATGAATGTATAAGAGAGACGCTGTTGATGCTGATAATAAAACAAATATTGTAAATACAATAGTGTGCAAACATACACTGTTAAAAAATCCCAGATATTCACAACATTACTGTAATTTTTCACAGTAAATTACATTAGTATCCCTTCACAGGATTTAACTGTAAAAAATCACAGTATGTTGTATTCAAAATTTTATTGCGACATTGAGGATGGCAGCATGATTACAGCAAATTACTGTAAAAAAAGGGCTATATGTTTTGCACATTAGTTATAGGAATTCAAACTTTATATTTTAGCATAAAAATTAAAACAGTAGTACAGGCACTATATATATATATATATATATATATATATATATATATATATATATATATATATATATATATATATATATATATATATATATAACATTTTAACCGAATGTTATTGTTGCCCCAAAATCAATTTGACTTCAAAAATAACTTTAAATAAATAAATCATCCAGAAACATGAATGTTAAATATTAATTTTGGGTGCACCTTTATTTAAATCTATAAGATTATCATGTAAATATGACATTTTTAATAAACATAATTTTGTGCTTAGCCAAAACGTAATAAACTGTAACAAAAATAATTGATTCATGAAACCAAAGACTGTTAAACACACCTAGAGGTTCTAGAGGAATCTGCGCTATCGACTCATTTAAAATGACACAAAATCTTTATAAATAAACCAAAAACACAATATCACTTTTGCACTGGTTCGGTTCAGCACTCGCGTGACATTGAAACAGATTGAACTGCTTGTTCGTGAATTATTTTATCACACGTGTTCACAAGCTCATACTTATCAACATAGAATCAGTGTATACAATTCGTGTGGCCGAGCAGTAATAGTAATGAAATAGTAATGATTAATGAATCATATTGTTGCATCACATTATTATACAAAAAGGAATCATTTTCAGGCGGATTCGAATCTTTACTATTCACTTAAGAGAGCCGATTCGACTCGACCGGAAACAAGCACCGTCCGTCACCACAGGCACCGCCTCATTTGAAGCATAACCGTCGACGTCTCAGTCAACGGATTCACCCACGGTAAGTGTTGAAAAATGATTGTTTTGTGTATATTTCTGTACAGTGCACGTCTTTTAACATAATTAACCAAGTAAGTTAGCTTAAGTTGTAACGTTAGGTTCTTATGCCATGTTGTTTGTTAACAGATGGGTTAATCGCCATTTTTAAAGAAGAAATTTACAGATGGTGCTTGTAAGTTAGTGCTCGTGAGTTTGTTTTAGTATAACGTTAGTACCTGAAAAAAGAAAGGTGATTTTCTGTTAACTTTAACTGTTAACTGCTCTCTCTATTTCAGCACAATATTGAAGTGAAGGTGAAGTACTACACGTGTCTATGAGGGATAAGTTAAGGTAAGCGTCATTATGAAAAAAAAAAGGTAATTTCTCTTAACTTTGATTAAATTAGTGTTAACTGCTCTCTCTATTTCAGCACAACATTGAAGTGACCATGCAGAATAAAGTTAAGGTAAGCTGGCCTTCACATAGTCATTATGACCATCATTATCAGCCAATAAAACGCTATTGTCATAGATTATGGCAAATGCAAAGTAAATTAACCACATAAGAGTGGTCAGTTGTGTTTGTTTTGTAACATAATAGTAGTTAATATACAGTGAATAATTATTTAGCATTTAAACATTTAGAGAGTCTTATAAGATTATTCAGATTTTTATATTGGCAGTGATGCACTTGGGCTGGCTGACTGAAAATTAAAAGCCTGTCTGCATATACCCCATTCAGTTGTATTTTTAAGCTAACATTTACATATACAATGTCATTGTCTATTTCTTAGTGGTCATTTTAATGCATTACTAACATTTACTAATGTGAACTTACTGTATAGAGTCACTGTACATTTTATTTTTTGTGGTGTTTAGGTGTACGTGATTGCTATAGTGGATGGAACAAATGTATATTGCCTATTCAAAGTGAAATTGATGGGGACAAGGAATGATTTGAGCACACATTTTAACTCATACAGAGTCAAATGTTGAGTCTTATTCTACTCTTATTATATTTATCAGTTTTTGCAGTCTTGTGCCACAGCCATGGATGTTGAAAAAGTGTGATGCTACCAAGCACCCCTCACTTGATTGTTCAAGGTAATGTTGATGTTTTCCTCATTTTTATTAGATTTTTAAATGTCAAGTTGTTCACAGATTTGTTGTGAGCAGTTTCATGTACAAACTCTTTTTCTTCCTCTAATAGTTCCTACATTTAAAAAAATCTGGTGTTAAAAACAACCACAGTCAGGCTATTTGGCTACCCAGTGCTGAGTAAATATTAGACAAAGATCTTTTAAACCATAGTTTTTGTGTTTATTAGCAATTTTACTGGGCATTTTAATAGGCAGTGTATGGAATGTCAAATTTATTTGTACAAACAAATTAAATTATTCACAAACTCAGTCTCTCTCTTTCCCAGCAATACAACATCAAACAAACAGTCTTATTCATTGGAGGGTCAAGTGGTCATGGGACCTCATCTGTATTTCACAACTGGATATGGTCTGAATTTGAAGTATGCTGAAGATGCCTTTTCCACTCTGGAACTTAAGGTAAAGTCTACATTTAGTATTGTACATGAGGGTTTGTTATGGGGGTTAAACAAGGAATGTATAGGAGCACAAGTAGCCATCTCTAATATGGTGTGTGTTGCAGACTCAATTTGTGTGTCTGTGCTGGGGACCAGAGAGGATGCTGTCTTTAAAAGGATGGAGCTCTTATTCTGGATTGATACCAAATGTGAACTTAAGTATTCAGGTGAGTGTGATAGATACAAGCCATTGCAAATACATTAAAAAAATGGGGAATTTGTACTGGACAGCACAGATGAAGTGAAATGCAAAACACGTTTGTGAATGTGTGGTATTCACATCAATCTCTTTTTTTTTATGTTTTTATATTGTGTTTAATTCAACTGTATAACATTCATGTTCCTAACAAACTGAATGAGTTCTCTTACTATCGTCAAGTAATGTTAATGTATTAACGACTCTTTATTTGTTACTTTATATACAGGTTTGTTTGTAATGTGAGGGTGAGTAAATAACTAAATGATCATTTTAAGGTGAATTACCCAATTAATTAGTTCAAATAATTTAAATATTCATTCAATCCAATCTGACAATTCTTTATCTTTTTAAAATAAATGTGTATTTGTAAATACAGATGTCTACAAATATCTGATATTTGCTTTATTCACACTTCGTTACAGACCTGTATTTATTTCTTTATTTCACTAGAGATGAATTTAGGAAAAATTTAAGAATAACTGTATAAAAATACTTTTTAAAAGTTTATTTTTCCTGCCTTTTTGTGTAATCTTGACCACTTAATGTGCTTTAGTTGCATAGTAATTGCTTTTTTATGTTGTGTAAAACATTTTATAATAATTTAGCTTATTTCTCATTTGTTCCTGATTTCTCTGGCTGATTCTGATGTTACTGTCCCAAAATGTATAAAAGGGGTCAAAAATAATGAGTTTCTCTTTTACCCAAGAAACTCCGGCAAGATGCACACTCACAGAGAAATCTGCCATTGAATCCTCAAAGGACAAGTTGGACTCTCACAGGCAAGGCCAGCAAACTCATATATTCTGTACATCATCACCTTTAAATTAATTTTGTTAAATTATTTATTTTGTATTTCATTTATCTACCTACATGTCAGGGAGTACTGAATAAAAAATAATATTAATGCTAAAATAATACAGCTAAATTATTCTACATTATTATAAAGTAATTGTGGTCTTTAATTTTACTTTTTTATTTAAAAAATATATTTTTTCTCTTTTCACAGAGACTGTGGTAAATGCTATACATGTGCCGTATGCTATTACTGACATACTGTGTGCTGTCAATGTCTAATGTATCCAGAGCAGATGCTGTGGTGATCATGGAAGAGTTGAGACCATAAGACTGATTCCTGAAAAACAGCAGTGACAGACGAGTCTCTGCATTGATGCCATGGGCTATTCTGGACACCTGCCGTTGACCGACTCAAACCTGCACTTTCTCCATGACGGACACTCATCTTTCTCAAGCCTTCCAGAGTCTTTTAGACCACAGCTCCACCCTTTATGTTTGGCCAGAGGAGAATTGATCCCTGGCTGAGCCTGGTTTCTTTAATGTTTGTTCATTACTTTCATCAACCGGTGGAGTTTTGGTTCTGTCCACTGTCCCTCTGGCTTGCTTGGTCAGAGCTGGCGGAGTTGCTCTTTAGTGGATCTTCCTTCAACAGTGACAGTTGTATTGAACTGAACTGAATCAGTTTTGATTAAACTTTTAATTATAAATACACCATTATTTTACCACTACTCTCATCCCTGCCTGACATGCTGGAATGTTACACAATTTTAAATATTATGGCTTTTTTCTTCATCTATGTTAACTATTTTTGGAAAATTATTCCCAAATATCACGGAAATCCAAAATTGATGAGGTTCAGGCCGATCTCAATTCTATTTTATACCACTTTCCCTTTGCCTACCCCCATTTATAAATAAATCATAGAGAAGTTGAGTGTAAAGCACTGTGTGAGTGTTGAGGCTAATCTTCTGTATGAATGAACTGAAAAACAACAGTAATATTATACCAGATGTGCAGTAAAAAGCTATTTCACTCCCAGCACACATTTCTGACAGACCCAGTCATTGGGTTATCTGAATTAAAAATATGCTGCTGGGTAATATTTTGCAGTGGTTATTAAGGGACTATCCTTAGTGAAATTTTAGCTTTTCTTTTTCAAAATGTTTCTTTGAAGAACACATTAATGTCATTATGAATGTAATAAAGCAGCTGCTTTGCAGTAAAAATTCTTATTAATGCACATTTATTTTACATTTGTGGGTCTCTTTGCTCGGTTTTTACATCCATGTTGCTGGTGTAGTCAGAGAAAACTCTCATACCCCTTCATTTGTAGTGTGGCCCTAAAAAATCTCCATTTGAAGGGCTATGTGGCCCTTCCCTTTACCCCTACACCACCAAGCTAATCAAGAGAATTGGGACACCCGACCTTCTCATGTGAACGCACAAACCAAGGGGGAAGGGCTAAGGTGTAGAATTGGGATTTGGCCTTAATCAAAGGCTCCACTATAAGGATTTGGTGAAACATATTTGATGTTTGTTATGCACTTGTTTGTTGAAGCACAGTACATTTTGTACAGTACATGTGCAGACTTTGCAGTCATGGACTTTATGGAATATCGCGGCATTTTAAAAGATCTGTTCTTAAATTGTAATGTTTTGTACTGAAGGACATTTTCTGCAGTATTTTGTAATATTTTTAATATAGTAAAAATATATTTTTGAATGATTCTGTAAAACATTTAAACCATTCTGAGGTGTTAATAAAAACAGTTTGAATTGTTTATTGTGTGTATTTGACTTTTATTGAAGTTGCATTTAACATATATTTAGTAAGAAAACTAATATATATATATGGTATATTGCGTGTGTGTTTTAAATGCACTCGTAATTCATTTCTAATATACTTATAATACAGAAAAAGTACACTTTAACATCACTAAGCAAGCATGAAATTAGTTTACATACTATGCTTATTTAAAGTGTACTAAATATACTTAAAGTTGTTCCAATTTAGCACACAAAAATACACTAAATACACTTCAAATTGTACTTAAGTGCAATTTTATTACAACTAAAATATACTTAGCACAAAATTAATATGTCCAAAATGTCACACTTTAATTAAACTAATCATTAATACACTTAAAATATACTAACAATTAGTCCGGATCCAAGTATACTAAGCATATTTATTTTTCACTAGGGAAGGTTTTAACATTGACATCCTCCACAAGAAGGGTTCAGAAAACGTTATTGTCAATGCTCTTTCTAGAGTCTGATTTTAGTTAGTTTTTCTGAAGATAATTGTCAAAAAAAAAAAAATAATATATATATATATATATATATATATATATATATATATATATATATGTATATATATATATATATATATATATATATATATATATATATATATATATATATATGTATATATATATATATATATATATATATATATATATATATATATATATATGTGTGTTTTTTTGACTTTAATGTGTGGGGGTGTTGCGATGGCAGGTGTGTGTGTGTGTCTGTCTCTCTCTCTCCGTCTCTCTTACATCTGCAGGCCCCGCCCAGTCACGCAGACGACGTGCCCTGGGATTGGCTGGTGTGACCCAGGGCGTCTTTTAAAAAGGAAAGAACGGGCGTGGGACGGGAGAGCGATTGTTGGTTGGCATTTTGTTTGAAGCTGTTGTTATTCTATATTTCATTCTTGTTGCTTAGTGTATCGTTGATTGTGTTTTCGTTTTGTGTAACTCCTTTGTGGTTTTTTCATCCGTGTTTCCCCCTCCTATTATTTTGTTTGGTTTGTTTGTTGACGCTGTAAATATTGTATTGTACACGGTAAGAAGCAGTAGGGGTTGGACACCACCTTTTATTTTCTGTAAATATTTTCTCCTGTTTTTTTATCTAGTTAGGGAGGTAGGGGTAGTTTTTGTATTTTTATTTCTGTTATTTTTGTTGAGGTTAGTTAGTTTCATTTGGGTGTTTAGTTAGAGTGTACCATTTTGTTTATTATTTTCCTGTGGTTCCACTCCGAGGTAATAGGCTTCACGTTTTTGGGTGATATAAAAAAAAAGAAAAAGAAAAAAAAAAGACAAATAAAGAGACCCGACGCCAAAGGGTTATTAAAGTGATTTTTATTTGTCTATTGGTTTTTTAAGTTGCGGCCTTGTCCCTAGACCAGGGTCGTAACAAAATTTGTATTATTTTTTAACATTTTTATCAAAATTTTTATCATTTTTCTAAATTTTTATCATTTTTCAAAAAATTTTATCAGTTTTCAAAATTTTCATTTTTCAAAACTTTTATTATTTTTCAAAATTTTTATTATTTTTTAAAATTTTTATTATTTTTCAAAATTTTCATTTTTTTTCAAAATTTGTATCATTTTTCAAAATTTTCATCATTTTTCAAAAATTTGTATTATTTTTTAAAATTTTCATCATTTTCATCATACAAAATGTGTATTCATTCATTCATTCATTTTCTTGTCGGCTTTGTCCCTTGCGGGGTCGCCACAGCGGAATGAACCGCCAACTTATCCAGCACGATTTTACGCAGCGGATGCCCTTCCAGCCGCAACCCATCTCTGGGAACCAAATTGTGTATTATTTTTCAAAATTTTTATAATTTTTCAAAATTTTGTATTATTTTTCAAAAAATTTTCATTTTTCAAAATTTGTATCATTTTTCAAAAAATTTTATTTTTCAAAATGTGTATTATTTTTTAAAATTTTCATCATTTTTCAAAATTTGTATAATTTTTCAAAATTTTGTATTATTTTTCAAAATGTGTATTATTTTTCAAAATTTTTATCATTTTTCAAAATTTTGTATTATTTTTCAAAATTTGTATCATTTTTCAAAATTTTTATCATTTTTCAAAATTTGTGTCATTTTTCAAAATTTTGTATCATTTTTCAAAATTTGTATCATTTTTCAAAATTATTATTTTTCAAATTTTTTATTTTTCAAAATTTTCATTTTTTTCAAAACATTGTTTTTATCATTTTTCAAAATTTTTATCATTTTTCAATTTTTTTTATTATTTTTCAAAATTTTCATTTTTTTCAAAACTTATTATTTTTATCATTTTTCAAAATTTGTATAATTTTTCAAAAATTTTATCATTTTTCAAAATTTGTATAATTTTTCAAAAAGTTTATCATTTTTCAAAAAATTTTCACTTTTCAAAAATTGTATTATTTTTCAAAAAATTTTAGCATTTTTCCAAATTTTTATTATTTTTCAAAAAATTGTAGCATTTTTCCAAATTTTTATTATTTTTCAAAAAATTGTATTATTTTTCAAAATTTGTATAATTTTTCAAAATTATAATTATTCAAATTTTTTTATTTTTCAAAATTTTCATTTTTTTTCAAAACATTATTATTTTTATCATTTTTCAAAATTTGTATTATTTTTCAAAAAATTTTCATTTTTCAAAATTTGTATCATTTTTCACATTTTTTAATTATTTTTCAAAATTTATCATTTTTCAAAATTTGTAATTTTTCAAAAAAATTTCACTTTTCAAAATTTGTATTATTTTTCAAAAAGTTTTAGCATTTTTCAAAATTTTTATTATTTTTCAAAAAAAAAATTCATTTTTAAAATTTTTTATTATTTTTCAAAAAATTTTATCATTTTTCAAAATTTTTATTATTTTTCAAAAAAATTTATCATTTTTCAATTTTTTTATTATTTTTCAAAATTTTTTATCATTTTTCAAAATTTTTATTATTTTTCAAAAATGTTATTATTCTTCAAATTTGTATCATTTTTCAAAAAAATTTCATTTTTCAAAATTTTTATCATTTTCAAAATTTTTATCATTTTTCAATTTTTTTATTATTTTTCAAAAAAAATTATCATTTTTCAAAATTTTTATTTTTTTTTCAAAAATTTTATTATTCTTCAAATTTGTATCATTTTTCAAAAAAATTTCATTTTTCAAAATTTGTATTATTTTTCGAAATTTTATCATTTTTCAAAATTTTTATTATTTTTTAACATTTTTATCATTTTTAAAAAATTTTATCATTTTCAAAATTTGTATTATTTTTCAAAATTTTTATCATTTTTCAAAATTTTTATCATTTTTCAAAATTTGTATCATTTTTCACATTTTTTAATTATTTTTCAAAATGTTCATTTTTTCAAAACTTATATTTTTATTTTTCAAAAATTTTATCATTTTTCAAAATGTGTATCATTTTTCAAAATGTTTTTTATTTTTCAAAATTTTCATTATTTTTCAAAAATGTTTTCATTTTTCAAAACTTTTATCATTTTTCAAAATTTGTATCATTTTTCAAAAATGTTATAATTTCCAAAATTTGTATCATTTTTCAAAATTTTCATCATTTTTCAAAAATTTGTATCATTTTTCAAAAAAATTTATTTTTCAAAATGTGTATTATTTTTCAAAATTTTTATCATTTTTCAAAATTTTGTATTTTTTTCAAAAATTTTTCATTTTTCAAAATGATTTCAATTTTCTAAATTTGTATCATTTTTCAAAAAATTTTATTTTTCAAAATGTGTATTATTTTTCAAAAATTTGTATCATTTTTCAAAATTATCATTTTTCAAATTTTTTTATATTTCAAAATTTTCATTTTTTTTAAAACATTATTATTTTTATCATTTTTCAAAATTTTTATCATTTTTCAATTTTTTTATTATTTTTCAAAATTTTCATTTTTTTCAAAACTTATTATTTTTATCATTTTTCAAAATTTGTATCATTTTTCAAAAATTTTATCATTTTTCTAAATTTGTATAATTTTTCAAAAAGTTTATCATTTTTCAAAAAATTTTCACTTTTCAAAAATTGTATTATTTTTCAAAAAATTTTAGCATTTTTCCAAATTTTTATTATTTTTCAAAAAATTTTAGCATTTTTCCAAATTTTTATTATTTTTCAAAAAATTGTATTATTTTTCAAAATTTGTATAATTTTTCAAAATTATAATTATTCAAATTTTTTTATTTTTCAAAATTTTCATTTTTTTTCAAAACATTATTATTTTTATCATTTTTCAAAATTTGTATTATTTTTCAAAAAATTTTCATTTTTCAAAATTTGTATCATTTTTCACATTTTTTAATTATTTTTCAAAATTTGTATTATTTTTCAAAAAGTTTTAGCATTTTTCAAAATTTTTATTATTTTTCAAAAAAAAATTTCATTTTTCAAATTTTTTATTATTTTTCAAAAAATTTTATCATTTTTCAAAATTTTTATTATTTTTCAAAAAATTTTATCATTTTTCAATTTTTTTATTATTTTTCAAAAAATTTTATCATTTTTCAAAATTTTTATTATTTTTCAAAATTTTTATTATTTTTCAAAAATTTTTATCATTTTTCAATTTTTTTATTATTTTTCAAAAATTTTTATAATTTTTCAAAATTTTTTATTATTTCATTTTTCAAAATTTGTATTATTTTTCGAAATTTTATCATTTTTCAAAATTTTTATTATTTTTTAACATTTTTATCATTTTTAAAAAATTTTATCATTTTTCAAAATTTGTATTATTTTTCAAAATTTTTATCATTTTTCAAAATTTTTATCATTTTTCAAAATTTTTATCATTTTTCAAAATTTGTATCATTTTTCACATTTTTTAATTATTTTTCAAAATGTTCATTTTTTTCAAAACTTATATTTTTATTTTTCAAAAATTTTATCATTTTTCAAAATGTGTATCATTTTTCAAAATGTTTTTTATTTTTCAAAATTTTCATTATTTTTCAAAAATGTTTTCATTTTTCAAAAATTTTGTCATTTTTCAAAATTTGTATCATTTTTCAAAAATGTTATAATTTTCCAAAATTTGTATCATTTTTCAAAATTTTCATCATTTTTCAAAAATTTGTATTATTTTTTAAAATTTTCATCATTTTTCAAAATTTGTATCATTTTTCAAAAAAATTTATTTTTCAAAATGTGTATTATTTTTCAAAATTTTTATCATTTTTCAAAATTTTGTATTTTTTCAAAAATTTTTCATTTTTCAAAATGATTTCAATTTTCTAAATTTGTATCATTTTTCAAAAAATTTTATTTTTCAAAATGTGTATTATTTTTCAAAAATTTGTATCATTTTTCAAAATTATCATTTTTCAAATTTTTTTATATTTCAAAATTTTCATTTTTTTTAAAACATTATTATTTTTATCATTTTTCAAAATTTTTATCATTTTTCAATTTTTTTATTATTTTTCAAAATTTTCATTTTTTTCAAAACTTATTATTTTTATCATTTTTCAAAATTTGTATCATTTTTCAAAAATTTTATCATTTTTCAAAAAAATTTCACTTTTCAAAATTTGTATTATTTTTCAATTTTTTTTAGCATTTTTCAAAATTTTTATTATTTTTCAAAAAAATTTAGCATTTTTCCAAATTTTATTATTTTTCAAAAACTTTTAGCATTTTTCCAAATTTTTATTATTTTTCAAAATTTTTATCATTTTTCAAAGTTTTTATCATTTATCAAAATTTTCATTTTTTTTTTCAAAATTGTTATTTTTCAAAACTTTTTTTTTCCAAAATTTTATTATTTTTCAAAATTTATCATTTTTCAAAATTTGTATTATTTTTCAAAAAATTTTAATTTTTCAAAATTTGTATCATTTTTCAATTTTTTTATCACTTTTCAAAAAATTTTATTATTTTTCAAAAGTTGTATTATTTTTCAAAATTTTTATCATTTTTCAAAGTGTTACGCATGAGCGTATTAGTGGGTTGTTTCTGTGCCGCTGTGTGTGTGTGTGTGTGTCTCTCTCTCTCTTTCTCTCTCTCGTTCTGTCCCATTCCTGTTTCCAGGTCGCCCCGCCCTAATTGGACGTGCTGCGTGCGCGCGCTGTGGTTGGTGCTCGGAGAACGCAGAATCTTTTGAAAAAGAAACCGATGGAGTCAGATCGCGGAGGGAGAGACGGAGAGCTTTTCAAAGACTGTGGCGTTCTTGTTTAAAACTTGTTGAGGGATTTCTTGTTGATCCTAAATTGAACTTTAAGGTGCTCTCCACCTTTTTCCTCTCCCCTCCTTGTTGTGCCTGTCACACACTTATATTGTATTTAAAAGCTGTAAGCTGAGCGCCGTAGGGGCTGAGTGCCATTTATTTTGACATTGACTTTTTCTCCTGTTTTTGATTTAGTTAAGGAGTTAGGGCAGTATTTGTAATTTATTTTCTGCATTTCTTTTGGTTCATTAGGTAAATTATCTTCGGGGTGGAGTTAGTTAATGTTTTGTTTATTATTTTGGCCTTGCTCAGCCCTGAAGCTATTTTTGTTTTCGCTCATTTTTTTGTTTTCTTGTAAATACAAACTTTTTCCGCCTTCTCACAATAAAAGAACCTTTAAGGTCATTTAAATCATAACCTGCCAACTGTTTATTTATTTTCTTTAACTTTTATGTTCAACCTCATCCCTAGACATTTGGGGTCGTAACAAAAGTTTTTATCATTTATCAAAATTTTCATTATTTTTTCAAAATTGTTATTTTTCAAAACTTTAATTTTTTTCCAAACTTTTTTTTTTCCAAAATTTTATTATTTTTCAAAATTTTATCATTTTTCAAAATTTGTATTATTTTTCAAATTTTTTATCATTTTTCAAAATTTTATTATTTTTCAAAATTTTATCATTTTTCAAAATTTGTATTATTTTTCAAAATTTTTATCATTTTTCAAAATTTTTATTATTTTTCAAAATTTTTATTTTTCAAAATTTTTATTATTTTTCAAAAAATTTTCATTTTTCAAAATTTGTATTATTTTTCAAAAATTTTTCATTTTTCAAAATTTTTATTATTTTTCAAAATTTTTATTATTTTTCAAAAAATTTTCATTTTTCAAAATTTGTATTATTTTTCAAAAAATTTTCATTTTTCAAAATTTTTATTATTTTTCAAAATTTTTATTATTTTTCTAAATTTGAATTATTTTTCAAAATTTTTATTATTTTTCAAAATTTTTATTGTTTTTCTAAATTTGAATTATTTTTCAAAATTTTTATTATTTTTCAAAAATTTCATCATTTTTCAAAAAATTTATTATTTTTCAAAATTTGTATCATTTTTCAAAATTTTTATCATTTTTCAACATTTTTATTATTTTTCAAAATTTTTATCATTTTTCAAATTTTGTAACATTTTTCAAAATTTGTGTTATTTTTCAAAATTTGTATTATTTTTCAAAAATTTTATCATTTTTCAAAAAATTTGTATCATTTTTCAAAATTTGTATCATTTTTCAAAATGTATTATTTTATTTTTCAAAATTTTTATTATTTTTCAAAAATTTTATCATTTTTCAAAATTTGTATTGTTTTTCAAAAATTTATTATTTTTCTAAATTTTCATTATTTTTCAAAATTTTGCATGTTTTTAATTTTTCTTTTCAAAATTTTCATTTTTTTTATTTTCAAAACTTTTATAATTTTTCAGTTTTAAATTTTTTTTTTTCAAAATTGTTATTTTTTAAAACTTTAATTTTTTTCCAAACTTTTTATTTTTCCAAAATTTTATTATTTTTCAAAATTTTATCATTTTTCAAAATCTGTATTATTTTTCAAAATGTTTGTATTATTTTTCAAAAATGCTTACAGAGTAAATAATGTAAAACGTTCTGTGATGAAAGACGAAGATGATTATTTGTTGAAGAACGATCTAGCAGAATTTAGTCATAGTCCCTGGAGCTCTCCTTGTCTGCTACGGTACATTCCGTTTTTGCACGGATTATCGAAAGGTAAATTCCGTAACAGTGCCAGATAGTTATCCATTGCCTAGAATGGAAGACTGCATTGACAATTTGGGTTCAGCGAAATTTGTCACTAAATTAGATCTTCTCAAGGGTTATTGGCAAGTGAAACTAACGCCGCGAGCTGCACAAATTTCAGCGTTCGTTACACCAGATAACTTCCTACAATACAGAGTAGTGGCTTTCAGGTTACGAAACGCTCCCGCAACATTCCAGCGCCTCGTAAACATTGTATTGTCTGGAGTTCCAAACTGTAATGCATACCTAGATGATCTGGTTATCTATTCTTGTGACTGGGAGGAGCATTTATCTGCACTTTGTACTGTTTTTAAATGGTTATCTGATGCGTCTTTGACTATTAATTTAGCCAAGTGTGAATTTGGACAAGCAACGATCACTTTTTTGGCAAAAGAAGTAGGTCAAGTTCGCCCTGTTGGTGCCAAAGTGACAGCTATAGCTGAGTTTCCTGTTCCTACAACGAGACGCGAGTTGCGTCACTTTTTAGGAATGTCTAGTTATTACAGGAGTTTCTGTCTTAATTTTTCGACTGTTGTTTATCCTTTGACCAGCTTGTTGAGTCTAAAAACTGATTTTGTGTGGTCTGATGCATGACAGCAGGCTTTAGAGAATGTTAAGTTGTTGCTTACTTGTGCACCTGTTCTCGCTGCACCTGACTTCTCACGTCCATTCAAAATAGAAGTTGATGCTAGTTCATTGGGTGTTGGCGCTGTGCTTGTTCAGGAAGATGAGGTTGGTTTTGATCACCCAATCTGCTACTTTTCACGTAAATTTAATAGACGCCAACGTAACTATTCCACCACTGAAAAGGAAACTTTGGCTCTGATTTTACCCTTGCAGTTCTTTGAAGTTTATGTGGGTTCCTCAGTTTTGCCTGTTATTGTATACACTGACCATAATCCCCTAGTGTTTCTGTCAAGAATGCACAATCACAATCAACACCTTATGCGTTGGTCGTTGATTGTACAAAATTATAACTTATCCATAAAGCATAAGTAAGGATCTGAAAATGTCATTGCTGACACTTTATCTAGAGCTTAATGTTGCTTTATGTTAAGTCTTGAGAGGGGGAGTTTTACGTTCGATCGCAGAATGTATTTTGGTTCTATGTGTGTGCGTTAGTTTGTATGTGGGCGTGTCGTTTTACGTGTGTTACAGGTACGAACGGCATTGGAGGATCCGCATTTCGTGCTTATGACGTTGGCTGCTGACGCTGGATTCGCACCACCAATCGCTGGGCGGCGTAGCGTTTACAATCCAAGTGTAATAGGTATTACATATATACTAATTTCACTCAAAATTCTTCTTGTAATCATCAAATAATTTTATTTAATGTCATATTTTCAAAGTTGCCCTGCTGAAAAATCCAGCTTAAACCAGCCTAAGCTGGTTGGCTGGTTTTAGCTGGTTGACCAGCCTGGTTTTAGAGGGGTTTTGGCCATTTCCAGGCTGGTTTCCAGCCATTTCCAGCCTGGTCTCAGCTGGTCAGGCTGGGAGATGACCAGCTAAAACCAGCTTGACCAGCCTGGTTTAAGCTGGACATAGCTGGTTTTGGCTGGTCAAACTGGTTTTAGCTGGTCAATGTACAGTTGCGTTGAACCGGGCCAAAGCACGCTTGTCCCCCCTCTCGTCTCCCCCGACGGCCCGCACTCACATTACATTCGGGCCTGGGCACGCTTACGTCATCGATGACGCGCTGTTCAGTTTAGAAAGAGAAGCGTTCTCGCTCAGCACAGTGGAGATTTCTTTAGTTAAATCGTTTGATATGGGGTGACAAGCAGTCAAATATTTAGCCGAACAAATCATCCACTTTTAACGCTCATGAAGTCCTTGTGCTGCAGGGATTAAGAGGTTTGCTGAAGGTGCTGCTGTCGTGCAGTGAGGGGTTGCGTCTTTAATAAACTACGACAGTTTGCGTTCATTGAACAGTACGAATGATGAATTAATCCATATGATACAGTCCCTTAAAAGTCACGTCTTGCTTTCAGTTTCGGGCTTAGGCACGCTTGCACACATACTGTAAGCGTACCGCGCCTGAGCCCAAGTGAACCGCGCTCAGGCCCATCTCTTCCAACCGGGCCAGGGCCGGCCAAGTAAACCGTGCTTGAGCCCAGATCAGAGCACTCACACTTCTCAAACGAGCCGGGAAACGGTCCTGGGCACGGTTCGGATAGCATAGTGTGAGTGCGTACTAAGAGTGTTATTAACAGATGAGTTTTTGTTACGTGAAGACCACTGATTTTTGCTCTTAAGTAATTTCTGTTTTCTCAGAAAATATGGTGGAGGTCTTCCCTGTCCTGATGTCCAACATTCTTTCTCTCTGTGACCAAAATTTTTACAGGTCATACAAAGCCTGTTTTGTTTGTCTGAGGGTTGATTGCTGTGATCATCTGAGGTTTGAGGGTTTTTAAGACTCTCTAATGCTTCTACACCATGCGTCTTTGCTGCGCTTTGGTGTGGCATCACCTTAAGCACTGAAACAGGCAAACTTTGAGCTACGGTCTCTGAACAAATCATTTCAGATTTATTAGTAGTAACTTCATCTGAGAAGTGAACATGCTTTTCAATCCCAGCGCTGTTAAGCATTTTGGGAGACACAAACTTGTGTGCTTTTAGCATAGCTTTTAAATCTCCAATGGTGTCTTTTTGACTTCTGCATTTTTCAGCCAGGGCTAATTGTTCAGCTAGTAAATTATCAAGCTGTAACTAGAGATCTAGAATTTTTGCCTCTGACTTTTCTGCCTCTGTTTTATGAACAGCAAATTCTTCACATCTAGCCTTTATAATTGAAGATATTTCTGACATAATGTTACGCAGTCTTGAGTAACACATGTAATTTAGTGCTTCAATTATATCACCACGTTTTGATTTCTTTCCATTTTTGCCAATTACATCCCACCATGCAAACAATGTAGAGTCTGAGTCTGTTAACTCAAGTCCTTCTTTGTTAAGTTTACACAGTGTAGGTTCAACTTTTTTGGTCCATAAAGCAAACAATACATCACTTTCTTTAGAAATAAACCCTTCCATCCTTGAGGAGGTAATCTGAAATTTACCAAATTGAACTATTGAAACGAATTACAGTCTTGAAATTTGTGTTTCATGCAATTTAAGCAAATGGAGGAACATTAAAAAAGTTAATCAGCATGATGGTAAAAAAACTGTACATTTCTAGTCAAACTATTCTTCTGCAATCTTATACCAAAAATTGAAATAAGGGCAGTATTAATAGCTTAAAATGTGGGAGAGCGTTGATATTCTGTGACTGTATTGTATTGCAATATGGAGCAATTAAGTGTTGATGTTAAATCAAAAGTAATTCACAAATACTTGAAAATGAATTGATTTAATGACAATAATTCTCTATGGTTAAAACTGAATTAGTTACAAATAAATGTATAAAATGATAAACCATGAAATGATAAAAAAAAATATGATAGAAATTGTACCCAGCGTACTGTAAATTTAAAGTTATCACAGAGAGAGGGAGAGACAGGGGGAGGGAGAGAGAGACAAAGAGAGCAAGTAGGCCTCAAAGAGCCTGGGAGCAGTAGAGCCATAGAAGAACAGGAGCAGAACAGTAGAAAAGCAGACCAGGAAAAGAGAGACCAGGAAAAGAGGAGCAAAGTTTACCAGCTATTTTGTACCTTCTTGACCATGTGACTAATCCCAAATACTGAGACATTCAAACTGACCAATCAACATGTGACCACATCGTAAAACCCCCAAAGTCCACACATCAGGCCCTGATCTTATCAGTATCTGCCTTTGGAGTCAGTATGGACCTTCTTTGGTGAAAAAGACATGTTTTGCCATATAAACAAATGCATGTGATAATTTAGACTCTTACAACTTATAAGTATTTGACACTCTCTCACTATGAATGCTGTACTATTCTCAGATCTGATGCGTTTAACTCTTCCATATGGAGCTACATCAGCGAGGAATATTTCAGTAGCGGTCACTGTGTCACTTTTATTTTTCAGAAAGTATACAAAAACTACAATAGTCATCTGTGAAGGATAATGCAAACATTCAAAAATGTTTTTTTTTAGGAGGTAATATTAAAGAGTTTCAGTTCATATATCTGACTGCTTGTATTGCAAACAATATATAAATCTAAACATATAATTGTAAAACCTAATAGAATCTTTATACTCTGGGTAAGGCATATGTATGAAAAAATTACGAGGTCGTAGAAGATCTCAATGAAGATGTCTATTATACACTCACCGGCCACTTTATTAGGTACACCTTACTAGTACTTGGTTGGACCCCCTTTTGCCTTCAGAGCTGCCTTAATCCTTCGTGGCATAGATTCAACAAGGTACTGGAAATCTTCCTCAGAGATGTCGGTCAATATTGACATGATAGCATCACACAGTTGCTGCAGATTTGTCGACTGCACATCCATGATGCGAATCTCCTGTTCCACCACATCCCAAAGGTGCTCTATTGGATTGAGATCTAGTTGTGACGATGTCTTAACCACAATTTATGTATTTATTTATTTGAGTAAGTTCAGCATTCTGAGTTGGTACTTTTATTATGGATGACGTCTGTTCCTTTATAAGAGGGCGGAGCTGGGCGTCAGAGAGAGAAGAAAAAAGAGTGAGTGAGGACAGAAAAGGGAAGAGAAGGAAGTGATACAGGCCTCTGGCAGTCATGGAAGACTCGCACTGCGGTTTGTTGTTTTAACAGTTACAGTTTCTCCGATGGTGTTCGTTTGAGTTTTAACTCATCATGCTTTCATCAGCCAGTGTTGTTTAAACCCTGCCGAGATGTAAAGAAGCGGATGAATATGTGAGAAAGGAAAAGCGATTCAACACAAGTGAGAACCGCAAAGCATCTACTGCACTTCAGCGCTTAAGTGAGAACCGCAAAGCATCTACTGCACTTGAGCGCCTCAACACAAGTGAGAACCGCAAAGCATCTACTGCACTTCAGCGCTTCAACACAAGTGAGAACCGCAAAGCATCTACTGCACTTCAGCGCTTCAACACAAGTGAGAACCGCAAAGCATCTACTGCACTTCAGCGTTTCAACACAAGTGAGAACCGCAAAGCATCTACTGCACTTCAGCGCTTAAGTGAGAACCGCAAAGCATCTACTGCACTTCAGCGCTTAAGTGAGAACCGCAAAGCATCTACTGCACTTGAGCGCCTCAACACAAGTGAGAACCGCAAAGCATCTACTGCACTTCAGCGCTTCAACACAAGTGAGAACCGCAAAGCATCTACTGCACTTCAGCGCTTCAACACAAGTGAGAACCGCAAAGCATCTACTGCACTTCAGCGCTTCAACACAAGTGAGAACCGCAAAGCATCTACTGCACTTCAGCGCTTAAGTGAGAACCGCAAAGCATCTACTGCACTTCAGCGCTTCAACACAAGTGAGAACCGCAAAGCATCTACTGCACTTCAGCGCTTAAGTGAGAACCGCAAAGCATCTACTGCACTTCAGCGCTTAAGTGAGAACCGCAAAGCATCTACTGCACTTCAGCGCTTAAGTGAGAACCGCAAAGCATCTACTGCACTTCAGCGCTTAAGTGAGAACCGCAAAGCATCTACTGCACTTGAGCGCCTCAACACAAGTGAGAACCACAAAGCATCTACTGCACTTCAGCGCTTCAACACAAGTGAGAACCGCAAAGCATCTACTGCACTTCAGCGCTTCAACACAAGTGAGAACCGCAAAGCATCTACTGCACTTCAGCGCTTCAACACAAGTGAGAACCGCAAAGCATCTACTGCACTTCAGCGCTTCAACACAAGTGAGAACCGCAAAGCATCTACTGCACTTCAACGCTTCAACACAAGTGAGAACCGCAAAGCATCTACTGCACTTGAGCGCCTCAACACAAGTGAGAACCGCAAAGCATCTACTGCACTTCAACACAAGTGAGAACCGCAAAGCATCTACTGCACTTCAGCGCTTCAACACAAGTGAGAACCGCAAAGCATCTACTGCACTTCAGCGCTTCAACACAAATGAGAACCGCAAAGCATCTACTGCACTTCAGCGCTTCAACACAAGTGAGAACCGCAAAGCCTCTACTGCACTTCAGCGCTTCAACACAAGTGAGAACCGCAAAGCATCTACTGCACTTCAGCGCTTCAACACAAATGAGAACCGCAAAGCATCTACTGCACTTCAGCGCTTCAACACAAGTGAGAACCGCAAAGCATCTACTGCACTTCAGCGCTTCAACACAAGTGAGAACCGCAAAGCATCTACTGCACTTCAGCGCTTCAACACAAATGAGAACCGCAAAGCATCTACTGCACTTCAGCGCTTCAACACAAGTGAGAACCGCAAAGCCTCTACTGCACTTCAGCGCTTCAATACAAGTGAGAACCGCAAAGCATCTACTGCACTTGAGCGCTTCAACACAAGTGAGAACCGCAAAGCATCTACTGCACTTCAGCGCTTCAACACAAGTGAGAACCGCAAAGCATCTACTGCACTTGAGCGCCTCAACACAAGTGAGAACCGCAAAGCATCTACTGCACTTCAGCGCTTCAACACAAATGAGAACCGCAAAGCATCTACTGCACTTCAACACAAGTGAGAACCGCAAAGCCTCTACTGCACTTCAGCGCTTCAACACAAGTGAGAACCGCAAAGCCTCTACTGCACTTCAGCGCTTCAATACAAGTGAGAACCGCAAAGCATCTACTGCACTTGAGCGCTTCAACACAAGTGAGAACCGCAAAGCATCTACTGCACTTCAGCGCTTCAACACAAGTGAGAACCGCAAAGCATCTACTGCACTTGAGCGCCTCAACACAAGTGAGAACCGCAAAGCATCTACTGCACTTCAGCGCTTCAACACAAATGAGAACCGCAAAGCATCTACTGCACTTCAGCGCTTCAACACAAGTGAGAACCGCAAAGCATCTACTGCACTTCAACACAAGTGAGAACCGCAAAGCCTCTACTGCACTTCAGCGCTTCAACACAAGTGAGAACCGCAAAGCATCTACTGCACTTCAGCGCTTCAACACAAGTGAGAACCGCAAAGCATCTACTGCACTTCAGCGCTTCAACACAAGTGAGAACCGCAAAGCCTCTACTGCACTTCAGCGCTTCAACACAAGTGAGAACCGCAAAGCATCTACTGCACTTCAGCGCTTCAACACAAATGAGAACCGCAAAGCATCTACTGCACTTGAGCGCCTCAACACAAGTGAGAACCGCAAAGCATCTACTGCACTTCAGCGCTTCAACACAAGTGAGAACCGCAAAGCCTCTACTGCACTTCAGCGCTTCAACACAAGTGAGAACCGCAAAGCATCTACTGCACTTCAGCGCTTCAACACAAATGAGAACCGCAAAGCATCTACTGCACTTCAGCGCTTCAACACAAGTGAGAACCGCAAGGCCTCTACTGCACTTCAGCGCTTCAACACAAGTGAGAACCGCAAAGCCTCTACTGCACTTCAACACAAGTGAGAACCGCAAAGCCTCTACTGCACTTCAGCGCTTCAACACAAGTGAGAACCGCAAAGCATCTACTGCACTTCAGCGCTTCAACACAAGTGAGAACCGCAAAGCATCTACTGCACTTCAGCGCTTCAACACAAGTGAGAACCGCAAAGCCTCTACTGCACTTCAGCGCTTCAACACAAGTGAGAACCGCAAAGCATCTACTGCACTTCAGCGCTTCAACACAAATGAGAACCGCAAAGCATCTACTGCACTTGAGCGCCTCAACACAAGTGAGAACCGCAAAGCCTCTACTGCACTTCAGCGCTTCAACACAAGTGAGAACCGCAAAGCCTCTACTGCACTTCAGCGCTTCAACACAAGTGAGAACCGCAAAGCATCTACTGCACTTCAGCGCTTCAACACAAATGAGAACCGCAAAGCATCTACTGCACTTCAGCGCTTCAACACAAGTGAGAACCGCAAGGCCTCTACTGCTAGCACTACAATGCTTCAATCGACAATCGCAAAGCCCCAACTTGCTACAAGGATGCGTGAGTAAACCCGCTAATGACTCTGACTTGCACTTTGAGTTTTTTTTCTCTCTCTTTTTCAGTGACTTTTGAACTGTTGGGTTATTGAACTATTTTTTGTGTTGATGACAAGACAGTACTTTTGCTTGACCTCCTTGAGTTGTTTTCAATTTATCCCTTCTTGAAAAGTATATGAGTGTGTATTTGTGTGATGGTTGCAATGATATTGTTCTTTGATGTTTGATTCCTGATTTATTTCTCAAACATGATTGATGGTGATGAAAGAGTATTTTGAGTGTTTTTTTTTCCCCTCAATGATTACAACTTGTGGGTCTGTGTATGAACAGGAGTTTAACAGGCCTTTGTAAAGTTTCCTGCTTATATTGTTGTTTTTTGTTTGACTTATTTGACAGTGTGATACTGTCTGGCACCCCAGCATTCTAAAGTGAATAAAGGAAACGTTACATAAAAAAATGGCACCCCAGATGGGACTGGAAAAGTATCAATGAGTTGTGAGAAACAGTAAAACACTTCACTATTCAGCATCACTGCCACGCCACAAAATGGCTGCCACCTCAAATGATTCCTCAAATGTTTCACTTAATGATATGGAGGGAGATGTTAATCAATCCATTCAACAAAGCTCAGCAGATGATCCTATGAACACAACGGTTTCAGAAGCTGAGGACATTAAAACCCCTTTACCCAAATCACTTGAAGGATTTCCAGCTTTTTCAACTTAAGCTACATTGCTGGATATGGAGCTCACAGAAGTTTTTGATCTCCGACCTCCCTTATCACCAAGCTCCCCATCCACACTGAAAGAAACTGGTCTTCAAGATACCCTGACAAATCAACAATTGAGCAAAATGATGCAAAACCAATATCAGAGTCTGAAGGACACCATGTTAAAGGAATCAAATGAGATGAAGCAGTTTGTGGACACATTTACTATGAATGTTAATGATACATCTGAAAAACAATTGACTGAAATGAAACAGCACTTGACATTTTTTATGTAACGTTTCCTTTATTCACTTTAGAATGCTGGGGTGCCAGACAGTATCACACTGTCAAATAAGTCAAACAAAAAAACAACAATATAAGCAGGAAACTTTACAAAGGCCTGTTAAACTCCTGTTCATACACAGACCCACAAGTTGTAATCATTGAGGGGAAAAAAAAACACTCAAAATACTCTTTCATCACCATCAATCATGTTTGAGAAATAAATCAGGAATCAAACATCAAAGAACAATATCATTGCAACCATCACACAAATACACACTCATATACTTTTCAAGAAGGGATAAATTGAAAACAACTCAAGGAGGTCAAGCAAAAGTACTGTCTTGTCATCAACACAAAAAAATAGTTCAATAACCCAACAGTTCAAAAGTCACTGAAAAAGAGAGAGAAAAAAAAACTCAAAGTGCAAGTCAGAGTCATTAGCGGGTTTACTCACGCATCCTTGTAGCAAGTTGGGGCTTTGCAATTGTCGATTGAAGCATTGTAGTGCTAGCAGTAGAGGCCTTGCGGTTCTCACTTGTGTTGAAGCGCTGAAGGGCAGTAGAGGCTTTGCGGTTCTCACTTGTGTTGAAGCGCTCAAGTGCAGTAGATGCTTTGCGGTTCTCACTTGTGTTGAAGCGCTCAAGTGCAGTAGATGCTTTGCGGTTCTCACTTGTGTTGAAGCGCTCAAGTGCAGTAGATGCTTTGCGGTTCTCACTTGTGTTGAAGCGCTGAAGTGCAGTAGAGGCTTTGCGGTTCTCACTTAAGCGCTGAAGTGCAGTAGATGCTTTGCGGTTCTCACTTGTGTTGAAGCGCTTTTCCTTTCTCACATATTCATCCGCTTCTTTACATCTCGGCAGGGTTTAAACAACACTGGCTGATGAAAGCATGATGAGTTAAAACTCAAACGAACACCATCGGAGAAACTGTAACTGTTAAAACAACAAACCGAAGTGCGAGTCTTCCATGACTGCCAGAGGCCTGTATCACTTCCTTCTCTTCCCTCTTCTGTCCTCGCTCACTCTTTTTTCTTCTCTCTCTGACGCCCAGCTCCGCCCTCTTATAAAGGAACAGACGTCATCCATAATAAAAGTACCAACTCAGAATGCTGAACTTACTCAAATAAATAAATACATAAATTGTGGTTAAGACATCGTCACATAGTGACTGTGGAGGCCAGTTGAGTACAGTGAACTCATTATCATGTTCAAAAAACCAGTCTGAGATGATTCACACCTTGACATGGCGCGTTATCCTGTCATAACTGACCATCAGAAGGTGGGTACACTATGGTCTTAAAGGGGTGGACATGGTCAGCAACAATACTCAGGAAGGCTTTGGTGTTGACACAATGCTCAATTGGTACTAATGGGCTCAAAGTGTGCAAAGAAAATATCCCCCACACCATTACACCACCACCAGCAGCCTGAACTGTTGATACAAGGCAGGATGGATCCATGCTTTCATGTTGCTGACGCCAAATTCTGACCCTACCATCCAAACGTCACAGCAGAAATCAAGACTCATCAGACCAGGCACTGTTTTTCCAATCTTCTATTGTCCAGTTATGGTGAGGCTGTGTGAATTGTAGCCTCCGTTTCCTGTTCTTAGCTGACAAGAGAGGCACCCAGTGTGGTCTTCTGCTGCCCCAGATAGCAAAATGACATCATTTCAACCTAAAATCAACGTTTCTTTTGACATCGATTCAACATCGTTTTGCTCATCGGGGTAATGTTGAAACGACGTCAGGCACTTCATTCAAATCTAACCTGAAATCGACACAATTGGTTACTTACCCAACGTTGAATCGATGTTGATATTCAGTCGATCGAAACGACGTTATAGAATCCACACATTTTCAACATGTAATCAACCTAATTGGTTTGTCCACCTGACGTTGAAATGATGTTGATTTATAGTTGATTGGAACAACGTAGAATCCACACATTTTCAACATATAATCGACCTAATTAGTTTGTCTATCTAATGTTGAAATGACGTTGATTTATAATCGATTGGAACAACGTAGAATCCACACATATTCAACATATAATCGACCTAATTGGTTTGTCTATCTAATGTTGAAATGATGTTGATTTATAATCGATTGGAACAACGTAGAATCCACACATATTCAACATAAAATCTATCTAAATGATTTAACGTTGAAATGAATGCTTAAACAACATTTTCAACATTAAACCAATCCATATGACCTAATCACCATTTTTTTTTACAAGAATAGCCTACATAATATAATTTATTCTGTATATATAACAAAACACACCACAATCTGTCATCATTTTTTATTGATACAAACACACAGCTGTGAATATCTTTTAAGAGCATGAATTCATTCAAACCTTCTACACAAACAAACAGAGAACATTTAAATTACTGACTAAAATAGTCAAAACCATTTACTCAAAGTAAAACTGTAGAAAATTAAATACATTTGTCTATTTGTGTTCTATTTCAACATGTATTTTTCATTAGAGTAAAAAATGCATTTTATTTCAGATGTGCATTATAACAAAATTAACTATTAGGGTCAAAACACAGGTTTAAATCACAATGTTTAAACTGTTTAAAGAACAACATTTATTTAATTAATTTAGAAAGATACAATCACAGAAACTAAAATTCAGATGCAACCATAGAAAAAATATTATTGCTGGATTAACAAGGTCAATAAATAAATAAATAAAAACAAATTATTTTAGGTTCTGTGAAACTATCGGCAAGCTATTCGTCTACAGTGCCACCATTTACTAGAATTCCATCCCGGATTTTCCAGAAATACGAAGTATTAGTGACCCAGACACTTGTCTGAGAACAAGCTTCAAATATTACAACAACCGGTAAGAATTGCAAGCTTGTTTATTAATTACAATTATTATTTTTTTTTCAAAATATCATTGTTTAATGACTAAATGCAATAAATAAAATACAGTGCTGCGACCAAAGAATGTAACGTATACTGAATAATCATATGCAATGCACATGATCCTATTATAACGATCACTGCGAACAATAAGCTAAGCATTCATTTTATATACAAACTGTAAATATAAAAACATTAAAATAATTTAAAGCAATGAAAATCTATATGTAAAAAAACAAAACTACTTTAAACTGCGTCTTGTCAGAGCTGAGCATACATTTTATTTCAGTAAAAAACGGTCCTCTTCATAATATTTCTATTTATTTCTCCTTTGTAATATGGTATGAATTTAAAAAATACGGACTTTCCTTTACGTCTCCTATTCAGTTTTTTTACTTCCTGCTCTCCATCTTATTTTCAATTTTAAATTCCACACCAGGCCAGTAAAAAAATCCTAAGTGTTGAGCCCTGTTGGGTAATTCTCCTTCTCATTAAAACTCAAATGTGCATTGTGTTGTGACAATTACTTAAGATTTTTGTAACAATAAAGATGCATTTAATACAACCATAAAAACGCTAAAAGATTGTCAGTACACTGTACTATAGGCACAACCAGTCGTTTGGTCTGTTTGTGTGAGAGAGGAAAAAAAAAAACATTTGCAACTTGTTAAAAAAAAAAAAACTTTCTCAGACTTCAAATATACTGGTCACTAACAGAAACTTCAGTCATGGGTGCTGTTCTTTTGCTTCAGTAATACCTTCAGAGAACATAATAGTCAGTGATCCATACATAGGCAGAGAGATTAGTGTGGTGTAGGCAGAACTGGAATAGACGTCTGTCCAGGCACAGGTTACAGATCTTGATGTCTTCAACTGGAGATTTCAGAGAAACTGCCATTAAAAAAATTGTAAGAAAAAAAAACATGTTACTCAGTAGGAAAATCTCACCAGGTACAGTATCTACTATTACAAAGTACAATTCCAAGGTAAATTTTCAGTTCAACCCACAGTATTGGTACCATAAAATTGCCACAATTTTTGACTCCTCACGCAGATTATTAAGTTAACATGGTATTTTGTGAGAAATTAAATGATCTTGGATTTCATTTTCTTGTGAAATTCTAAAAAGCTTAATGATATTAAATATTTTTCAAAATAAATGCATTTAAACATTTGTTTAGATACTTGTACAAGTAAACTGCAGTAACCTCAAGAGAAAAGCATGTAGACAAAATAAATTTTAATAAACAGGAAAATAAAAAAATGCACACCAGAACATAGCACTACAATCAGAAAAAAAAAAAAACAGACAAGCATGGTTTGTGAACAATTGAGGTAAAGTTGGTTTTATATTCGGATATTCAGACATTCTCCTCAATAATATAATGTCAGAAAAGTATTCTTTGCAAATTCTAAATAGGGAAATCATATTAGCAGCAAATGACTATCAAAGTACAACATTGTTTACAGTCAACTAAACAGTGTTTATGTTGTTTTGAAGTCATACTTGCATGCTAATTTCGATCGAATATTCAAAGTAACATGGTAAACAATATAGAGACTTCTAAATGAACGAATGTGCGAATATAAAACCAACTTTACCTCTATAAGCTTTTCCCATTCAATGCTGTGGACCGTCTCTGGCGAGGAGTTCGTCACTAAATGTAGAAAAAAATAGAGCAAACAAAACAGTAAACTGACAGCGATTCACTTCGCTAGCGTAATAACGTGTTAAAAAATCTCGTTTAACGTTAGCTCGATGATACGTAATGTTATTTGCGAACCGTTTCTCATAACTTAGCCTATACGTTAGCTAGAGCAACATTAACTTACATATGTGTTTTATGCTCATTCAGAATCGATTTGACAGATGATCTTATATTTTTACACAGGTTAAAAAGCATTGAAGTCATAAAGTGAAGTTAATCGTGTTGAAATCGAAAATTAAATAACCAAAACAGCTTTTCATTTACCTTAACGTTACCTTTATAGATCAGCTGCAGTTAATAGCCTGGGTACGCACAGGGCGACATGGGCTTACTAAAAAACGTATAGGAAGTGGTAAAGTGTTAATTTACACATCTAAAAGTTACATTTTGACATAAATTCTTGGGGAAACGACAAATAAAACATGTGAAACGTCGAATACAACGTGCTTACCTTACAGTTCCGTCCGCTGCCTTCGGTTTGTTAGTTGATTCAAATGATGAGCAGCACCTGCGCCTCACGCTGACTCGCGCAGAAGAACCGACTCCGAGTCCACCAATCAAGTTTCAACATCGAACCAGTGTTATGATTTCGACCAGATGCGTCGGGTAGCCATAGACGGGTAGCCTATATGTTGAAGAGTCAACTTCATTTAGACATTGAATCAATGTTATAATTTCGACCAGATGCGTCGGGTAGCCTATGTTGAAGAGTCAACTTCATTTCGACATTGAATCAATGTTTTATTCTCGATGTAATAACCTTCCGACGTACCGACCAAATAAAGAACGTTGATTCAATGTCGAAATTTGATCGACGACTGATACTGACGCTTATAACCAATAATCGACATTGATTCAATGTCGGCTTGCTATCTGGGGCTGTAGCCCATCTGCCTCAAGGTTCAACGTGTTGTGCATTCAGCATGCCTCAGTTGTAACAAGTGGTTATGTAAATTACTGTTGCCTTTTCTAACAGCTCGAACCAGACTGGCCATTCTCCTCTGACCTGGCATCAACAAGGCATTTGCGGCCACAGAACTTTCACTCACTGGATATTTTCTCTTTCTCTGTAAACCAGCAGTTTCTGAAATGCTCAGACCAGCCCGTCTGGCACCAACAACCATGCCACATTCAAAGTCACTCAAATCACCTTTCTTCCTCATTCTGATGCTCGGTTTGAACTGCAGCAGATCATCTTGACCATGTCTACATGTCTTAATGCATTAAGTTGCTGCCATGTGATTGGCTGATTAGAAATTTGAATTAACGAGCAGTTGAACAGGTGTACCTAATAAAGTGACCGGTGAGTGTATATAGCAGTCTCAAAGTACACAGTAGTATCCTGGGTTCAGTGGAGTCAAAATGAACCCTGAACATTATTAAACTCAAACCGTTTATAAAGGTTTAGTTTACTGCCTTTAAATGTAAATGAAGTTTCTCATTGGCTCATGTCGCAGCTGTGATCTGTGTGTTAATTAAGTTTTGACACCCCATTGTCTGAGATGTTTCTCAGTGTCCCTCACCCATCCCCATTCTACAATTGGTAAGATGTGATCATCTCAAACAGCACAGAGACAACATACTGTCAAGGTATCTTCTCTATCCTAATTCAGACTCGTTTGAGAAATGAGCATCAACAAACCATTCAGGGTAGCTCCACACAGGACTTTTAGCTGAATTTCTTTTAGTGCCTCTGTGCAGTATGTAATACAATGCACCATCTATGAAAAGAACAAAGGGAGACATTTCCAAATACTATAAAATTAGACATAAATTATATAAACTTAAGACTCACTTGTTCAGAACACCTCATCCTATATGATTACTCTGTACATTACTGTGCTGCTGTCAACTGTTATTTCATTGTTTCTGTGGTGAAAATTCATTTTATTCATCTTATATAGATTATAAATGTATGTTCTTTTATTCTTCCATGAATGTACTGTTTAAGTTAGAACAAGTGTGACCACTTTAACATCTGTTTATCACCAGGTAAGATCTGGATAAGTACATGGTGATTTAACAAACTACATGTTCGGATGGGAGGTAAGACTGAAATATAGATGGTCAAAAATGAAGTTGAGCGCTGATGTAACTGTGATTCATCCTGTATGTCACTGATGACCTTGTGGGTATTACAAACTAGATAAAAAGAGAACGCACTCTGTTTCGGCGTCTCAGCTCTCTGCAAAAACCTGCATTGCTGTATGATTGTCTGACCTTCTTTGCAAAGAATAAAACCTTAAAGACACTTTGGGTAAGAATTTGTCTGCTTGACCACAGAGAGAGCCTACGTTAAAGAAAATTGCCACTACATTGCCATCTTGAAACTGTTGTAGGGGGGAATTTATTTTTATTGCTTTTGTGTCTTTATTTTTATTAGAAATAATGTTTAGACTAACAACAGATTAATCAATCTTTTTCTTCTGTATGATACCATCTATTACCCAGACAAACTTCTTCTTTCTTACTGTGTTGCATACTTAAAAGGAACTGCTGACAAGAGGGAAATAGCAGAATAAGAATAAATATAGTGCAGGAGACCCTTGTTCCAGACTGTTGTCTAATAAGAAGTCTGCACATGTCACAAGGTGCATGATTCTTACAGAAGTTGTGAAATATATTAAAGATACACTTAATTGTTCAGTTCTGGTATGCAGAGAAGGGTTGCAGAAAGAGGAAGTATGTCTGGGGTACAAGAGCTAAAGGTCTGCAGAATGACTGATAAGTGACGTTACACCAAAGCTCCACCTGTTAATATCAGTTGTGTATATATGCTGGAGTCAGGGAAATGTATGTTAGTTGCGAACCTCTTGAATGTAATTCTTGTATTGCATTGGGGTAACGTAACCCAGAGCTCTGTCCTCGAATTATTCATTTGTATCTAATAAATTACTAATATTTTTGGCATTGAAGAAAAACCCTCTCCTGACCTTTTTAATTGAACATGCATGGAATAGGATTGATATTCCAACAAAACTAAAAGCTGCTGCTTGTTTTTATCATGTTCTTATTGACAATAAGCAGCACTGGGTTTCCCATACACTAATTTATTTGTGTTGGTGCAGAAGTACTCAAGTGAATGTATCTTTCAAGGTAACCAATTGGCTACAGAATTTTTCTTTGTCAAATTATTCAAAATAAATGTATAGCGTTTTGAAACCAAACTCTTCATATGTGTAGTGCCTGGACCATCTAATATGTCCGGTACTTTAAGAATTAGCTCATAAGCTCGAATTAATTTATATAAATTCTCGGGGATCGAATCAAGAGATTCAAACGACTGGTTCACAGTCAAAATTAGGTTACCACGCTTACGTCATCTATTGGTCCACCCGAATAGAAGCAAGCAACGTAACTTTATCTTTAGTAAATCTATGTTATATTATTACTTGGCCAAAATAACAATATAAACAGTTTCACACGCAAGGTAGCTAGACCATATAGCTGAGGCAGTAACTTAAAAACACATAAAAACTCCGACAAGGATCTTAAAATGAAACACAAGTTTATTAAGCTACACACGCATTAAACTACTCTAATGTAAAACAAAACAAACACAAAGATACACACACACACAGTTCTGGAATGGGTTGAGTTACTGAGAATGACCAACTAAGAGTCCCAAACGTCTCGCACGTGATAAGTTCTTAGCATTGCAACCTTAGAGAACCACCAAGCAGAGAATCTGACTAGGATTTACTGTTAAACTTAATTAACACCAGCTTCAGCCAGGAGTGAAAGTTTGGTTTGTGTTTACTTGCGTGACCAGTTCCGCTCGTCAGCTGGTTGAAGGGAACTCCGGCGCAGCCGATTGGTTGCCGTGCGTTGACGTAGTGGGGATGTCTTTGTTGAAGAGGGCTCTTCCTTCGTCTTCTGGAGCGTGGGACCCGTGATTCCGGTGACGAAAGTTTGACGTCAGCAAGCGGGAAGTTCGGTGAAAGGGAATTCTTCCAGCGGCTTGATCCTTGAACGACTTGGAAAAGCAAAGTTCAGAGAGGTTGAATGACTGACCGTACTGCTGGATGGGACGGCGGTCCGCGTGTTCACGGGAAGGCAGTTATGCGAGCAGTACAGGGTCAGACTGAGTTCATGCGAGTTGCGAACGTACACAGAAGCAGCGTGGGCTCCTGTGAACGGGTCTCGTTGCCGTGGTGATGTTAAGGCAGGCAGACGCAGGTCTTACAGGATGACTCTTCCGAGAGCGATGTCCGGCAGCGCGTTGTAAAGGCGGGAAGCGTGCAACGCAAAGTTTGTGCGTGGAGTCCCCTTTGTGAAAACCAAACGAAAGCTATAAAAATTCAAAAGCTGAGGGCTTTATAGTGGGCAGGACTTAAGCCAGCCTACTCCATGGTTGACCAATAGCCGTGGCTACTGAGCGAGGCCAAGCCTCTCTTTTTCCTGGTCGTTCACGCCCAGGGAGGGGTCGCGTTGTCACGCGCTGGCAGCAAAACTTTATTTTACTGTTATCAAAAATTAAATGAAACTTTGTAATTGACTACTATTTGCAGATACAGTTTTATCGTTTGCACCAATGTTTCCTGAGTTATAAAATCTACAGTTAGACATCAAACACTAAGGAACTTTATCAAATACAGTTAATTACGAGCGTGTCACACGCTGCATTGTTTCATTTACATGCCATATTATAGTGAAAAACCCTTGCTTACATACATAGTAAAACATACAAAACTGTTAGTAATAAAACATTAAAGCAAAAACACACTTTTAAACGTGAATTGTCCGAAAATCACATTTCTCTTTGTTCAGAGGGTAATGCTGGTTTCTTTCCTCCAGTCTCTCTGGAGGAGGGGGGGAGGCCAGCGATTATGGAGACAGACAAACCTTTCTTCCGTTGGTTTTGGAATTCAGTTATCACTGTCATGTGAGCTGGTTTTACAACACGTCTTTGTTGTGAGAGGGGAAGACATGTGTATTGGAATTAAGCTTCGGGCGATACTTAATTAAGAGGGAGACGAGGGGGAGCAAGAGTCTGTTTGACTGCAGAAATTTATCTCCGCTTAAAACGTGGCTGAGTTACTACATCCCCCCATTTGACTGGCGATGTTGCTGGAACGAACATCGGCAGGCACTGGAACAAGAGGCAGTCAAAGGGAAGAACAGGCACACACAAGACACAAACAACATTTCCATCACAGACTGAATTCTGGTGAAGGTGTTAGACAAATTGGTATAATCGGGTTAGAAACACTTGACAGTTCGGGGAAAACTTGATAAGGGCCGCGACGATCAAGTCAGTTGGCTAATTGTAATCGGTGAGGATGGCAGGCGATGCCGGAGGCAGCTCGATTAGGGTTAGCGAATTCTCGGGCTCTCGGTTCTCATCACGTCGGAAAATGCGCCGGGTGCCAGGTGTGCACTTGTTACATGCTTCTCGGATGGCGGTCACTTTCTTGTGGAGGAGATAGGCGAGTGTCAAGGTTACTATGTAGCCTACAATAGTAGAAACGCACAGAGCCGTATCGGCGGCCGACCAAGACCGAATGATTGGAGAGCCAGGCGGGGGAAGGCGTGCAATAGCCTCCAATGCGTCGTCGACTGGGGTCAAATCGATTAATTGTGTTCCTTCCTCCTTGATCCTTTCTTCCAATTCGGGATCAAGTGTGAAGGAATGTTGCTTGAAAAACGGCGAGATTTCGAGTTCGGTTTGATACTCATCCTCGGGAAGATGGTATAAGGCCAAATCGTCAATATGTAGGATCGAGCCCTTAGGGACAGTGATCCACAAAGTTTGATCGGGAAGGTTAATGCGAGTGGCGGTGTCGTGCTGATCGTACGTAAGTGTAGCCGTACGCACGGGTGTGTTAACTAACCATCGGTTACCGACGAGTTCAGCTTGGGTCGCCTCGACTTGGGATCGTGGCGTAGCTTCGGCTGGACAGCTGGTGTCAGGTCTGACCGATTCTAGGCCACAGATGCCATCGGTGTTGTCACGCACGAAGGGCTTACTAGGGCACAGAAAATGTATCTCTTTGGTAAGAGTGCACATTTTCAGGTTAGGGGCCAAATACAACTGCTCATTATTATCGTGGTACGCAATGACGTCAGGGGTATGAATTTTGACATAGGTGTCTCCTTGCCAAAATCCAACGTTTACGACATCTTTAAGACGGTAAATATTAGCAGTGTCAATTATCGGTAGACTAAGCAAAAAGGCTAGGTCGCCTGCTTCTGGGTCCACGTATAAGGGAATAG
>CAIGQS010000682.1:2064209-2130939 GCA_903798195.1 Danio kyathit | reverse complement strand
CGGAACCCCAGTCTTCCCCATGACAGGCGGAGATACTGTCCACTATGCTGACAAGGACTGGTTCTGCACAAGCACAAACTCTTGGGCCACAGCATTGTGTTGAGGGGGCCTGAGCACAAAAGGATGCGTGCTCCACCCCATGAACGTCACACTGGGGGCTTGTTTCTTTGGACAGCATCATGTCGAAGCCCAAGTCTTTGAGAGGAGTTCAGCGTCCTAAAGAAAGAGCCTCCCCGTCTGGGAATCGAACCCCGGTCTTCCGCGTGACAGGCGGAGATACTGTCCACTATACTAACGAGGACTGCAGCTGCTGCTGACGTGTCAAGCGTGCGAGGCAAATTTCTGCCAGCAGTCTCACCAAACCAAAGCCTAACCATTCCTTCTGAGGACAGGCAGAGTCAGACATGTAATAAAAAGAACGGCCGATCAGTTCAGTCAAGAAGGCAGACTGTAGCTTCTGCTGGTTGTAGTCACACTCAAAACCTTTGGCTGTTACCAAGGACTGGACTCTAAGCCGTCTGATGGCCTGGTCACATAATTTTGCATGGTGACATCCCTACTATTTGTTTAATCCTAAATGCTGCTGTAAACATGTGGATATATTTGTCTTAACCCAAGACTGCACCTCTTTCTGTCTGACCACATTCTGTACTGCATAATGCTTCGATGCCTTCTTTTCAACAAAGTAAGGTTACGAGGCCAAATGTGCCATGCAGTTACCCTTGCCGAACATTGCAGTGCGTCAGGGGAAGTGCTCTGGTCCAGCAAAGTAGCTCTACAGCTCGAGTTTCTCTTCAATCCCGCATAAATCTTTCGCCTTTTACTAAAGATTTCCGTGGAGAGGAGCTGTTGCGAATTTTCTTTATTTTTGGGTGCTCTGCTGATTGCAGAGCTGCACTGAGTTGTTGAATTGCAGAACAAGCTGTGGAAGAACGTTTGTGGAAGTCGCTCAGTGTAGACTGGTGGTTGATGTTGCTCCAGCCGTAGAATGTAGCGTGCGTTAAGGTCACCCTCTCCAGCGCTGTGGTCATGAATCCGTGTGTCATTTTTTCCCTCTCTTCACAATTGCAATCTTTGGGACCACAGCAATAAAAGGAGGCTCATTAAGCTCAAAGGCGGCCCTTTGTACCACAAGAAAGGCCAAGGCCACTCTTGCATTGGTGGCTATGTTTCCTTGGACAGCCCTATGCTGAAGAAGCCTGATCTGGGGTGAGGAGTTCAGCCACCCTTAAGAGAAGGCCTCCCTGTCGGGGAACGGAACCCCAGTCTTCCCATGACAGGCGGAAGATACTGTCCACTATGCTGACAAGGACTGGTTCTGCACAAGCACAAACTCTTGGGCCACAGCATTGTGTTGAGGGGGCCTGAGCACAAAAGGATGCGTGCTTCACCCCATGAACGTCACACTGGGGGCTTGTTTCTTTGGACAGCATCATGTCGAAGCCCAAGTCTTTGAGAGGAGTTCAGCGTCCTAAAGAAAGAGCCTCCCCGTCGGGGAATCGAACCCCGGTCTTCCGCGTGACAGGCGGAGATACTGTCCACTATACTAACGAGGACTGCAGCTGCTGCTGACGTGTCAAGCGTGCGAGGCAACTTTCTGCCAGCAGTCTCACCGAACCAAAGCCTAACCATTCCTTCTGAGGACAGGCAGAGTCAGACATGTAATAAAAAGAACGTCCGATCAGTTCAGTCAAGAAGGCAGACTGTAGCTTCTGCTGGTTGTAGTCACACTCAAAACCTTTGGCTGTTACCAAGGACTGGACTCTAAGCCGTCTGATGGCCTGGTCACATAATTTTGCATGGTGACATCCCTACTATTTGTTTAATCCTAAATGCTGCTGTAAACATGTGGATATATTTGTCTTAACCCAAGACTGCACCTCTTTCTGTCTGACCACATTCTGTACTGCATAATGCTTCGATGCCTTTCTTTCAACAAAGTAAGGTTACGAGGCCAAATGTGCCATGCAGTTACCCTTGCCGAACATTGCAGTGCGTCAGGGGAGGTGCTCTGGTCCAGCAAAGTAGCTCTACAGCTCGAGTTTCTCTTCAATCCTGCATAAATCTTTCGCCTTTTACTAAAGATTTCCGTGGAGAGGAGCTGTTGCGAGTTTTCTTTATTTTTGGGTGCTCTGCTGATTGCAGAGCTGCACTGAGTTGTTGAATTGCAGAACAAGCTGTGGAAGAACATGTGTGGAAGTCACTCAGCGTAGACTGGCGGTTGTTGTTGCTCCAGCCGTAGAATGTAGCGTGCGTTAAGGTCACCCTCTCCAGCGCTGTGGTCATGAATCCGTGTGTCATTTTTTCCCTCTCTTCACAATTGCAATCTTTGGGACCACAGCAATAAAAGGAGGCTCATTAAGCGCAAAGGCGGCCCTTTGTACCACAAGAAAGGCCAAGGCCACTCTTGCATTGGTGGCTATGTTTCCTTGGACAGCCCTATGCTGAAGAAGCCTGATCTGGGGTGAGGAGTTCAGCCACCCTTAAGAGAAGGCCTCCCTGTCGGGGAACGGAACCCCAGTCTTCCCCATGACAGGCGGAGATACTGTCCACTATGCTGACAAGGACTGGTTCTGCACAAGCACAAACTCTTGGGCCACAGCATTGTGTTGAGGGGGCCTGAGCACAAAAGGATGCGTGCTCCACCCCATGAACGTCACACTGGGGGCTTGTTTCTTTGGACAGCATCATGTCGAAGCCCAAGTCTTTGAGAGGAGTTCAGCGTCCTAAAGAAAGAGCCTCCCCGTCGGGGAATCGAACCCCGGCCTTCCGCGTGACAGGCGGAGATACTGTCCACTATACTAACAAGGACTGCAGCTGCTGCTGACGTGTCAAGCGTGCGAGGCAACTTTCTGCCAGCAGTCTCACCGAACCAAAGCCTAACCATTCCTTCCGAGGACAGGCAGAGTCAGACATGTAATAAAAAGAACGGCCGATCAGTTCAGTCAAGAAGGCAGACTGTAGCTTCTGCTCGTTGTAGTCACACTCAAAACCTTTGGCTGTTACCAAGGACTGGACTCTAAGCCGTCTGATGGCCTGGTCACATAATTTTGCATGGTGACATCCCTACTATTTGTTTAATCCTAAATGCTGCTGTAAACATGTGGATATATTTGTCTTAACCCAAGACTGCACCTCTTTCTGTCTGACCACATTCTGTACTGCATAATGCTTCGATGCCTTCCTTTCAACAAAGTAAGGTTACGAGGCCAAATGTGCCATGCAGTTACCCTTGCCGAACATTGCAGTGCGTCAGGGGAGGTGCTCTGGTCCAGCAAAGTAGCTCTACAGCTCGAGTTTCTCTTCAATCCCGCATAAATCTTTCGCCTTTTACTAAAGATTTCCGTGGAGAGGAGCTGTTGCGAGTTTTCTTTATTTTTGGGTGCTCTGCTGATTGCAGAGCTGCACTGAGTTGTTGAATTGCAGAACAAGCTGTGGAAGAACATGTGTGGAAGTCACTCAGCGTAGACTGGCGGTTGTTGTTGCTCCAGCCGTAGAATGTAGCGTGCGTTAAGGTCACCCTCTCCAGCGCTGTGGTCATGAATCCGTGTGTCATTTTTTCCCTCTCTTCACAATTGCAATCTTTGGGACCACAGCAATAAAAGGAGGCTCATTAAGCGCAAAGGCGGCCCTTTGTACCACAAGAAAGGCCAAGGCCACTCTTGCATTGGTGGCTATGTTTCCTTGGACAGCCCTATGCTGAAGAAGCCTGATCTGGGGTGAGGAGTTCAGCCACCCTTAAGAGAAGGCCTCCCTGTCGGGGAACGGAACCCCAGTCTTCCCCATGACAGGCGGAGATACTGTCCACTATGCTGACAAGGACTGGTTCTGCACAAGCACAAACTCTTGGGCCACAGCATTGTGTTGAGGGGGCCTGAGCACAAAAGGATGCGTGCTCCACCCCATGAACGTCACACTGGGGGCTTGTTTCTTTGGACAGCATCATGTCGAAGCCCAAGTCTTTGAGAGGAGTTCAGCGTCCTAAAGAAAGAGCCTCCCCGTCTGGGAATCGAACCCCGGTCTTCCGCGTGACAGGCGGAGATACTGTCCACTATACTAACGAGGACTGCAGCTGCTGCTGACGTGTCAAGCGTGCGAGGCAAATTTCTGCCAGCAGTCTCACCAAACCAAAGCCTAACCATTCCTTCTGAGGACAGGCAGAGTCAGACATGTAATAAAAAGAACGGCCGATCAGTTCAGTCAAGAAGGCAGACTGTAGCTTCTGCTGGTTGTAGTCACACTCAAAACCTTTGGCTGTTACCAAGGACTGGACTCTAAGCCGTCTGATGGCCTGGTCACATAATTTTGCATGGTGACATCCCTACTATTTGTTTAATCCTAAATGCTGCTGTAAACATGTGGATATATTTGTCTTAACCCAAGACTGCACCTCTTTCTGTCTGACCACATTCTGTACTGCATAATGCTTCGATGCCTTCCTTTCAACAAAGTAAGGTTACGAGGCCAAATGTGCCATGCAGTTACCCTTGCCGAACATTGCAGTGCGTCAGGGGAGGTGCTCTGGTCCAGCAAAGTAGCTCTACAGCTCGAGTTTCTCTTCAATCCCGCATAAATCTTTCGCCTTTTACTAAAGATTTCCGTGGAGAGGAGCTGTTGCGAGTTTTCTTTATTTTTGGGTGCTCTGCTGATTGCAGAGCTGCACTGAGTTGTTGAATTGCAGAACAAGCTGTGGAAGAACATGTGTGGAAGTCACTCAGCGTAGACTGGCGGTTGTTGTTGCTCCAGCCGTAGAATGTAGCGTGCGTTAAGGTCACCCTCTCCAGCGCTGTGGTCATGAATCCGTGTGTCATTTTTTCCCTCTCTTCACAATTGCAATCTTTGGGACCACAGCAATAAAAGGAGGCTCATTAAGCGCAAAGGCGGCCCTTTGTACCACAAGAAAGGCCAAGGCCACTCTTGCATTGGTGGCTATGTTTCCTTGGACAGCCCTATGCTGAAGAAGCCTGATCTGGGGTGAGGAGTTCAGCCACCCTTAAGAGAAGGCCTCCCTGTCGGGGAACGGAACCCCAGTCTTCCCCATGACAGGCGGAGATACTGTCCACTATGCTGACAAGGACTGGTTCTGCACAAGCACAAACTCTTGGGCCACAGCATTGTGTTGAGGGTGCCTGAGCACAAAAGGATGCGTGCTCCGCCCAAGTCTTTGAGAGGAGTTCAGCGTCCTAAAGAAAGAGCCTCCCCGTCGGGGAATCGAACCCCGGTCTTCCGCGCGGCAGCCGCCAATAGTTAAGCTTAACTTTCCTTAACTTTTCCCATTCATTCTCTATGGTAGAGCTTAACACTACGGATGCAATTTTCTTTCAGCCACGTGTAGACGTCATGGCGCTGTTTTGTCTTTTTCGAGATGGGACACTGTAGTGTCATCTGTCAATCATTCGTTCGCAGTTGAGGAGGAGGGGAGACCTGTTTTAGCGTTACTCTCTACATTTTGACCGGTTTTACAGTTGTAAATTGTAGTATTGTTTTTAGTCGAGCGCAACAACAAAGCTAATAAACTGACGAACCGATTACAGTAGGTAAGTTGAACATTATAACGTTACTTTTATCATTAGTAAAGTACTGTAACTTTGTATTTCATTCACAGATCATTTAAATCCCCTGTTACAGTTTAGTACTAAGTTTGTGTTAAATAGTTTGACTTAAGAAAACAGTAACGTTAAGTTAAACACCTTGTTTGTTTTGCTGAATGTTTGTTCATTATAGTATTGTTTTTATTTAGTTATTCATTCATTTATTTTTGACAATTCAATACCAACAACATATTGTTGTTTGCTTTTCTGAATGTTTCTTTATTGTAGTATATTTTTTTATTTATATTTAATAATTTATATTATAGTTTTGGTTAATCTTCATGTGAGTTAACAACTTAACTAGTGTGAAAAGCCTTGTTTTCAATTACAACAAATTAAAATATTTGGTATTCTGCCCATTTATGGTTGTCTCTAATGACATATTTTTAATTTCTGATATGTACTAAATGTTCTACAGACTTAGAGTAAAACAAATGTTTGCATTTTATTCAAACACATGTAGTGTGTGTGTGCGTGTACATACATTCATTTAACAATTTAAATAATACATTAACTAAATTTATTACAATATGTTTTCCGTTGTCTCTGTTGCTTATTTATTCAGCTAAAAACACTAACTATGAAATATAATGCAACTGATTTTTTTTAAATGTTTATTTTTTGTAAATAATTCTTTATTAATTTATAACTGAACTCTTTAGCATTTACTGTCTTAATTTTCACTATAGTAAGAAGTGTAATGTGATCATTATTTCAGAACAGCAAAATGAGGAAGACAGTTTTTTTTCCCTGGGAGAGTTCAAGTGACTTTCAGAAAAGGCCCATCAGGCCATTTACGCCGGGACCCATCAGAAGAGGCAAAAAGAATTAAGGACAACCCTTCACTGCAGGACAAGTCAACACCTCAAAAAGAAGATCTGGTCAGGATAAATGGTCGTTCTGTTGTGTTACAGAGAGGAGGAGATGTCTCTGACAAGCAAGAGGTGATGGGAGAATATGTTCTTCAGTTCGGAAAGTACAAGGGCAAGTCTTTCAGGTGGTTGCTGGAAAATGATGTTGGTTATGCTCTGTACCTGAATGATAAGGTTGAGGAAGAAGACCGAGCTGGGCAGTTCAACCCAGAGGGTCCTTGCAAGGATAGCCTCATTTCCTTTCTTGAGTATTCAAGAACATTTAAGGAAATTGAGGATCTTAAACAGTATCTGTCTCAAAGGCCAGTTCCAGTACCAGTTTTGACAGAGGATGACAATACTGTTGGATTTGGAACAAGAACACAGGACACTTGGAGGCAAATTTGGGATTCGAGGGCAGATGGATATGCCTCCTTCATTATTAGGCAGAAGTGTATTCCAGGCAGCAAAATGTACAATTTGCAGCAGTACCTTTCAAAACAGCTGGCCAAAAGCACACCTCCGTTACCCTCACCATCAACTTCTACTGCAAGTTCACCCCTTCCTTCTATCACTACCTCTGACCAGCCAGGTGAGGTAACATATTTTATGCAAAATTGCTTATATTGACATTAAACCAATTAATGCCTATTCATGCATTTGTTTTGTAAAGTAGTAATGGAGGAGGATGAAGAACTGGAGAAGATGATGCTGAGTATTTCTCAAAGAAAATATCTCACACAGCTGAGTAAGTAAATCAAGATTCATGGCACATATGGCATTTATAGCCAAGTAAATTTTTGCATAAATATTATGTTAAACACACACACACACACACACACACACACACACATGCACGCGCACACTGTAGTGAAACTTTTAAAACTATACTGCTTCATTTTTAGGATCATCTGCAGCCACAGGATCTACAGTCTTGTCAACAACAGGTTACTTTCCACATCAGTTTAGGAAGCTTATTCTGTCACATACAGACCTCCATTTCTGATATGAATTATCTTGTTTATTGTTTTGGCAGTGTTCTTGCCTGTTGTAAGAAACTCATGTTTTTTTGTTTTAACTACTGTTAAGGTTTGAACATACCAGCGGTGAGGGTGAGTGCACTTCATGAATTGTATGCATGCTTTATTTGTTGTTATATTTATGTACAGAAATTTGGACATTATCAGTGCTATTTGCAATACCAGAAATAAAACAAAGTAATAAATAGAATAACAGAATAATTAATTATTCTATATTGGTTTGTGCACATCATGATCAATTAGTCTTTTACTCTGTGTATAATTTTCTCTCTGTGCTGTTCCATGCAGATCTGTCGCAGCCCCCATCAGCACCAGCTCCTTTGTGTAGGCTTTCTTCACAGGGTGAAGGCTCTGTACCTCCTCATGGAACACTTCTTCCAATGCCATCTGCAAAGACCAAGGCTCCAGTTCTCAGCTACCTGACAAAAAAAAGTAAAGACATATGTGTATGTTTTATACATATGTGTGGTTATGAATATATATATATGTGTGTGTGTGTGTGTATATATATATATATATATATATATATATATATATATATATATATATATATAGATATATATATATATAGATAGATAGATATATGTGTGTGTATATATACATACATATATATTTGTATTATTATTTGTTTTCTTTGCTTTGTTCTCTATGTAGTTCTGCCACAGCCTTCACCATCATCACATGCAGTCATTACTTCTCCAAGTCCACCAGCTCCTGTGTGCAGGCCTTCTTCACAGACTGATGGCTCTGTACCACCTACCACAGCACAATCAGAACCTACAGGTCCTGCATCGGTGTCATCTGCACAAAAAGAAACCCCTGTTCCAAGCTACTTGCAGGATATTAGCCAATGGAACTGCTCTCTTCATCAAAGAATTTGGATGAAAACAGAGATTGAGTCTATGGGGCTCTGGCCAGGATCGCTACCAGTACGACATCTCATGAATATGGTCTCCTTGTGGCGTTGTCCACCTTAGCCTGAGCTTATAGAGACAAACACTGGCTTTCCATCACCGAAATACTTCCAACTCCATCCCTTTTTCATTTGGAAACCTGAGCACAGCATAATGGAAAGGGTCAGAAACAATTACATCTTGCCTTGTCTCTATGGCTGTCCAACCCCAAATGTTGTGTCCTCTGGTGTGGGAAGACCTAGAGTGATCCTTGGTACTAATGGACAGTATTACATTTTTGCATCCCGTCTGTGCTGTAAGGCATGCAAAAAATACTGGTTTGCTGATAAACCTCAATGGCTGGACATGTTACCACTGCGATTTAAAAACATCTTCCCTGCCTTCCTCACCCATAAGAAAGCAATCTGTAAGACGGTAATGGATGAACTGAGGCGCTCTGGAAAATCACCCAATGACATGGCTAACCAGCTGTCTGAGGTGCTTCACCTTAAATATGAAAGAGCACATATGGCCTACCTTCTTAGTGTGCAGAACATCAGGGATGCTGAAGCAGGGTTGTATGGTCAGAAAACCATTACTGAGGCTTTGAGGAAGGACGGCACACCAGCACTGTTCGGGGGCTATGAAGACACTGACGGATGGCGTGGAGTGTCAGTCTCTGCACACTATTTAGTAGAGTGCCTTCTTCAAGAATATCAGCGGCAGGAGGTGGCTCTCACTCAGCTTCTACAAGGCACCTTTGGACAGGTTCTCAGGTCAGATCACACACGCAAAGTTGCCAGAAAAGTGACCTTCTCATCTGGCACTATGTTATCCTACGCTGTGATGAATGAGAACTGGATGATCCTGTCATGGGTGATGCTGCAGAGTGAGAGTGAGCAGTCCCTGGAGTCAATGTACTGTGGGCTAGCTGATCGCAACAGTGCTGCTGGTATTCCAAAGGCCAAGTACCAGTGGTTGGACAGGTAAGAATAATCATAACCATCACACATCATATAAGTAAGTAAGTAAGTAAGGCTAATGCATACATTTATATAAACTTTTCTTTCCCTTTTGTTATTTAGGGAATGCTGTGCTGCTTTCAGAGTGTTGGACCCTGGACCATATGAGCACCGGCAATGGGAAGCCTGGAGGACTACTGAAGCTGTTGTCAATCAGGTTACATCAGGAAATCTCAAGAATTTACATGCTGCTTGCCGGAAGTTCAACGAGGACATGGTTGTTAAACTGGCCTTGTTTCATTGTATGCGGCGGTTCACCAGGGAGTGTGTTTCAGAGCACCATCCTTTGTACAGCTCATTCTGTCAGTTCCTCTCCTCTGCCTTCACTGTAGTAGATCAGAGTGACATGGAAAATCTGAAGAGTGCATACAAATTCTGTGGTATCGAGCCGGCTAATCCCACCAAGCAGCACATCAGAGAGCACTGCAGAACAAAAGTGCCACATCCTAGAGAGCTGGTCCAACGAGTGGAAGAAGTGCTTCATCATTTTTATCTTGGAAAGGATCCAAACAACATCTTCCTCTTCAAGCCATCTATGTTGAAGTTGTGGTGGATTCAGCGAATTCATATTCTGAGAGGCTGCCTGAGTCACCCCGAGGTGGAAGAAGGAATCCTCTACAGGCATGGTGGAACCCTACAGCTGAATCATGTCAAGGGTAAAGGAGCTGCTGTGCCCATTTGGATCCCTGTAAGAGGCACTTCACAGCAGGAAGGGTTTCATTTCCATCAGGCTCAGTGGGTAACAGGCAATCGTGTTCCTCCTGAGCTTTTCCAGGCACAGGGCATAACTGGTGTGGCACGCTGGAATTATCAGAGGCTGGTGGACCTGAAACAGCCTGGTATTGCCCTACCTTCTGTGTTTGACCCATTTTTAATTATGGAGTTAAACAGGGCATCTTTAAAAGTGACAGGGCAACCCAAGTATCCAGCTTTGCACATCATTAGCAGAGACACAGGAGAAAGGTTTGGCCTACAGTATGTGAAGCCAGGCTGTAGACCTGTGCCTCTTGACTTTGACAAGCACAAGGGCAGTAAGGGAGACCAAGATGTTGAGATGCAAGAGGAGTCTTCATCTGGTTTTAAATTCTCATTTCCATCTCAGGTAAAATCTAAATATTTTTTAATTGGACTTTTGATTAAAAAAAATAATAATAAAAATTATATATATATTATTATATATATATTATTATATATATTGTAGCAGGGTGGAGTGAAAAGGCATACACAAGTTGTCGTGAACACACCCCCGAAGGGCTTTTTATTTACAGTGAGGTGAAAAAGTGTAGGTGTCTTCAAAGTGCTTCCCTGGGTTCCCCGAGGGTCCGTGCTGTAAGTGAGTCCGTAGGTGGGTTGTGAGTGAATGGGTTGTCCTGTTGATCCGTGCTGCTGTGTAACGCCGATCGCCCGACTCGATCACTCCGTGCTTTCTGTATGAGAGAGAGAGAGAACTCATTAGAGGTCTGGTTAGCAGAGAGGCTTCTCCTCGACTGTCTCTCTTGTGGTGTTTATATGTGGTTGTGATTAACGAGTTCCAGGTGCAAGTGATCGGCGTGATTGGGTCCAGCTGGCTGGTGTGCTCCTCTCCCAGGATGACGCTGATTGTTCCTTGGGCGGCCCGCCACACTCCCCCCCCCCCCCCCCCAAGCGACGTCCTGGTCCGGGGAATCCTCCTGCAGGGTAGAGAAGAAAGAAGGGGGAGGTAAAATTTGCTGGATGACAAACCTGCCCAACCTGACCACATCCGCGAGAGACCATCCACATTGCCGTGGGAGGTTCCTGGGCGATGTTGGACCCGGAAATAGAAGTCCTGGAGCGCGAGGAACCACCTGGTGACGCGGGCGTTGGTCTCCTTGGCCCGGGACATCCACTGTAGTGGAGCGTGGTCGGTCACCAGTGTGAAGCTCCTGCCGAGAAGGTAGTAGCGCAGCTCCAGGACTGCCCACTTGATGGCAAGGGCTTCCTTCTCCACGGCTGCGTACCTGGTCTCTGCGGGTGTGAGCTTCCGACTGATGTATGTGACTGGGTGCTCTTCTCCATTGTGGACCTGTGACAGGACCGCACCCAGCCCTGTGTCGGAAGCGTCCGTATGGAGTAGGAAGGGGCAGCCAAAATCCGGGGCATGGAGGACCGGTGTCAACGTTAACGCCGTCTTCAGAGTCTGGAAGGCTTCCTCCGCTGCTGCCGACCACTGAATTTTTTCAGGCTGCCCCTTCTTCGTCAGGTCGGACAGGGGACTGGCTATCGAGGAGAAGTTGGGAATAAAACAGCGGTAATAACCAGCCAACCCCAAGAATGCACGTACCTGGGTTTTATTCTTTGGCCGTTCCGCTCGTTGAACTGCTTCCACTTTGTTGGGCTGTGGCTTGATCAACCCCCGTCCTACTTGGAAACCCAGGTAACGTGCTTCGGCTAGACCTAGGTGACACTTTTTGGGGTTGGCGGTTAGTCCAGCCCGACGGAGCTCCCTCAGCACTCTCCGCAACCGGTCCAGATGGTCTTCCCAACGCTCAGAGTGGATGATTACGTCGTCGAGGTAGGCGGCGGCGTATTCTTGGTGGGGCCGGAGCACAATGTCCATTAACCTCTGGAACGTAGCGGGTGCCCCATGCAACCCGAAGGGAAGGACCCGATAATGCCAGTGGCCAGAAGGTGTGCTGAAAGCAGTTTTTTCCTTGTCTTCTCTTCTTAGAGTTACCTGCCAATAACCCTTTGTTAGGTCCAGTGTTGAGATAAATCTGGCCCCACCAAGTCGGTCTAATAACTCATCCACTCTGGGCATTGGGTATCCGTCAAAGCTGGAGATGTTGTTTAGCTTGCGGAAGTCGTTGCAGAAGCGGAGAGTGCCGTCTTGCTTCGGTACCATGACTATCGGGCTGGACCATGGAGTCCGAGATGGTTCTATTATTCCCAACTCCTTCATCCGGGATATCTCATCCTCGATAGCCTGCCGGCGGGCCTCTGGTACCCGATAGGGCCGCTGCCGAACTATTTGGCCAGGAGGAGTCCGGATGGTATGCTGTACTAGCGTGGTTCGCCCGGGTCGATCGCTGAACACATCCTGGAACTGACTGACCAGGGATTCCAGCTCGATCTTCTGACCCGCCGACAGTTGCTCTCCCATCCCTACTATCGGCGGGGAGCTTTGAGTGAAGGCCACCAGATCTTCTCGGGGTCCTACCCACTTCTTCAGAAGATTAATGTGGTAGACCTTCTCTACGCGTCGACGTCCCGGCTGACGAACCTTGTAGTTGACTGGCCCAACTTTCTCCACGATGGTGCCCGGCCCTTGCCAGGATGCCAGGAACTTCGCTGTGGTGGTGGGAACGAGTATCAGGACTTTATCACCAGGCTGGAACTGTCGGGGTTGTGCGGGCCGGTCATATATTCTCTGTTGGGCGCGCTGGGAGGCCGCTAGATGTTCTCGGACCAGAGGCATCACATGGTCTATGCGCTCTCGCATGTCCCGCACGTGCTCTATGATGGTGCGATGCGGAGCCGGTTCCTGCTCCCAAGTCTCTCTGGCTACATCCAGTAGCCCGCGGGGCTGGCGCCCAAACAATAATTCAAATGGAGTAAAGCCGGTGGATGCTTGAGGTACCTCTCTTATTCCGAAGAGCACGTACGGGAGCATGATGTCCCAGTCACGCCCATCCTCTGCGACTACTCGGCGCAACATCTGTTTAAGGGTCTGGTTAAACCGCTCCACCAGACCGTCTGTCTGGGGATGGTAAACAGATGTGCGGAGCTGTTTTACCCTGAGTAGCCGACAGAGGTCGTTCATCAGCCGAGACATGAAAGGGGTGCCCTGGTCAGTCAGTATCTCCGAGGGGATTCCCACCCTGCTGATGAATTGGAAGAGCTCCTTCGCGATGGATTTTGCGTTGGCCACTCTAAGGGGAATCGCCTCGGGGTACCTGGTGGCATAGTCGACGATGACCAGGATGTGTTGATGACCACGGGCAGACTTCGGCAGCGGACCCACCAGGTCCATCCCAATGCGCTCGAAGGGCACCTCAATGATGGGGAGGCGTATTAGCGGGCTGGGGGGAGGTTTCTTTGGTGACGTCCTCTGACAAGTGGCGCACTCCCGGCAAAACCTCTTCACCTCTGCCTCCATGCCAGGCCAGTGGAAGCGATCACGGATTCTTTGGATGGTGTTTTCTCCTCCGAGATGCCCGGCCATGGGGTGGGAGTGCGCCAGCTCCATTACCGTCTCCGTCTTGGCTTTTGGGACCACCAGTAAATTTTTCTCCTCCCCCCTTCGCTGTGCTACACAATAGAGCAGGCCTTTTCTGACCACGAAGTACGGGAGAGGGTGAGGCCCTGGAATACGCACTTCTCCATCTATTTCTCGAACTTGCTTCCAGCAATGTTTTAGTCGGTCATCTTCCCGTTGCTCTTTTCCAAACTCTCCTCCTGTGGTTATTCTCTGAAATAAATCAAAAAAAGGATTAGGGTCTGATTGTGCGCACTCACCCTCTCGCTCGCTGTCTGTGGCCAGCATGACAGTCGGACGGCCCCCTTTTCTTCGCGGACGAGCCCGTCCCCTCTGTCGCGGTCCTGCTGGCTGCATCGTGGCGGATAGGAGCTGTTGGAAACCGGGATAATCCCTCCCCAACAGGATTGGAACTGGTAAGTCTCGTACAATTCCTACTTACATCGGCCAGGCGCCTGGACCGGCTGCCACTGTTACTCGGCGTGTGGGTACATGGCGCGTCTCCCCATGTACACAGGTAATTGGCATTGTTGCTTTAAAGTCTGGTTGGGGAGGGATGATGTTTGGTTGGACCAGTGTGATAGATGCTCCTGAGTCCAACACTGCCATCAGCTCTTTTCCCCCGATTTTCACCATGCGCTGTGGAGCTCCATTTGGCACTGAGTGGTGCACGATGCAGCCCGCCATCCATGCGCGGGCCCCTGGAGACTGTGGTTCGGTCGGCATGGGCTCGTCGATGAGGGAGGGGGCCGTCGGCCTGCTCATTGTGTGTGAGGTGCCCTCCGGCGAGCGTCGATCCCGGGGTACCCTTCGGGGGGTTGCAGCCGCTCGCTCTCCCGCATCCCGTGCAAATGAAGCATCTGCCAGCTCGATGGCTTCTACTACGCTAGCCAGACTGGTAGGGTTTCTCATACTCACGGGGCGGCGGAGCTTTCTGGGGAGGGCTCTGAGCAGGCGGTCGATCACCACACTTTCAGCGACCTGGGAGGCGGTGGTGTTCCCCGATAGCAACCAGAGCTGTGCCAATCTGGAGAGCTGTGTGGCTTGCACTCGGGCGGAGACCTGTTTATCATACGACCATTGCCAGAACTGCTGGGCTGCGCTGATGGGAGAAAGCCCAATTCTCGCTAATATCTCTCTTTTTAACATCTCATAATCTTCATTTTGTGGGGATTTTAATGAATAATAAGCACGTTGCGCTTCACCAGTTAAAATGGAGCCAGGATTCTCGCCCATTCATTTTTATCCCACAGCTCTCTGGTTGCTATCACCTCAAATGTGTGTAAGTATGCTTCGATGTCATCCAGGTTGCTGAGCTTCGTCAGATGGTGGTGTGCAGTACTTCTGGCGTCCGGAAGAGGCACATGGTGGCCCAACAGATTTTCAACCGCCTGCTCAGTTCTTTCCAGTCTGGCTACGATTTTGTCCGAGAGCTGTTGTTGCCGGGACGCCACCTCCGTGAGCTGCTGCAGTAGTTCCTCCATCCTGTGTCTTATAGGAAGAGCGAGCGAGATGACAAGCTGCAAACACAAACAACAAGTGTAAGCGGTTGATGGAATCCTTAATTTCACTCCTAAAAAGCGCGCATTCTCCACCAGTGTAGCAGGGTGGAGTGAAAAGGCATACACAAGTTGTCGTGAACACACCCCCGAAGGGCTTTTTATTTACAGTGAGGTGAAAAAGTGTAGGTGTCTTCAAAGTTCTTCTCTGGGTTCCCCGAGGGTCCGTGCTGTAAGTGAGTCCGTAGGTGGGTTGTGAGTGAATGGGTTGTCCTGTTGATCCGTGCTGCTGTGTAACGCCGATCGCCCGACTCGATCACTCCGTGCTTTCTGTATGAGAGAGAGAGAGAACTCATTAGAGGTCTGGTTAGCAGAGAGGCTTCTCCTCGACTGTCTCTCTTGTGGTGTTTATATGTGGTTGTGATTAACGAGTTCCAGGTGCAAGTGATCGGCGTGATTGGGTCCAGCTGGCTGGTGTGCTCCTCTCCCAGGATGACGCTGATTGTTCCTTGGGCGGCCCGCCACACTCCCCCCCCCCCCCCCGAGTGACGTCATGGTCCAGGGAATCCTCCTGCAGGGTAGAGAAGAAAGAAGGGGGAGGTAAAATTTGCTGGATGACAAACCTGCCCAACCTGACCACATCCGCGAGAGACCATCCACATTGCCGTGGATTATATATATATACACTCACATATTAAACCAATTTTGTTCAATTGCAGGAATGCTTAGAGGAATCTTCTGCTGAGACCTCTCATGCTGCAAAACCAGAGGCCACCCCACAGACTGTAATTTTTCACCAGTTTGCCACTCCAAGTCCTATGACCGTGAAGGAACACCTTTCTGATGAGATTCTTTTAGACAAAGGTAATAGTGTTTTCCATACTTGCATCAATGTGTGTAAGCTGTCTGCCTCACCTGCAGTGTGCACATAAAATGCTTCATTTAATAATTTTGTGAATCTCTTTTAGAACTTCCAAGCACATCTCCATTGCTTCTAGCTGCTTCTCCCCGTGCTGCTCGCACTGGACCCATTAAGACAGGTGGCAGAGTCTTTGTGTTGGACCACAACAGATGGACAGATCATATGAGAAATGCCATCGATGGTTTGCTGGCTAAGCATCATGGGAGCAAGGATCTCCTTTCAAAGGTGGATGCTGAGTATGCTGCTATGGTACAGAGTGCCTGCACTGACCCCAACAGCCTTTTGCACTCAACCACAAAACAACACATAAGCAGGTACATCAAACACCTTGCTAAAAAAAAAAATACCAATGCTTCTCTGAACACCAGCCCAGAGAAGCTTCTACAAACGCAGCAGTTATGGCAGCATCTTCAATCAGGCAGTGAAACCAGTGTCCCAGTAACAGTTCTGCCACCTGCCCCAGTCTATCCTCCTGCAAAGAGTGTTCCTGAAGCAGTCCCTTTGGACAAGGCAGCACTTGAGAGGATGGTTAAAGAAATAGTAGAGAAGCAGCAGGCAGCTCAGCAACAGCAGATGCTACAGAAAAAACAAACTAGATCCTGTTTAGCTTGTGGCCAGCCCAAGTCCCGATACATGGGTGATGGCTCCTCAGTACATTTCTTTTATCAGGGTGCTGATGTTAAATACTTTTACTGCTCCAAGAGAGTATTTGACACTTATTCAGCAGAGGGCCTGACCAACCCCAGAATGCCCTTCGAAGACTTTACAGGAACTCCCTTTTTTCAGCAGGAACTGGAAGCCTCTAAGCAGAGAGGGGCAGAGAGAAAGAGGGTGACTGAGGAGAGAAGCAGGAGGAAGTCAGCAGTAGAGCAGCCTGCTGGACATCTGTGTAGATTCTGCCACCTGCCATTGAAACAGGGACCCAACAGTCCTCACATTCATACTGGTTTTCCAGGAGTGGCAGGCAAATACATTTACTGTCCCACTAAAGTGTTTTCCCTTTATCGGGCTCAGGGAATGAGAGCAGAAATGTCATGGAAAGACTTTCAGCAGTCTCCATTCTACAAGGATGAGAAGCAGAGATGGATAGTAGAAAAGAAAAAATGACTTTACGGTGCTATAAAATAGTTTTTGAGGTCTGGCCATGTAGCTCTGGCATACATAACTACTGTTGCACTTTTAGGATTTCACTAGAGGTATGCCTTGTTAACAATGCATTGCATTGTTGTTGTTTTTTTCATGTTTCTCAGATTTTGCCACAACTTTACATTTAATTCTAATTATTATTATTATTATTATTATTGTTGTTGTTTGTGTCATTGTTTTTATTTTCCAGAAGAACTGCTGTTTGTTTGCGTTGTATTTTTGTGTTTTTTGTTATTATTTCGTTTTTTTACTTGTTTATTCATTTATTTTTTTTAAGTAATTTCCCCTGTATTCATTATTTATTTTAATACTTAAAATAAATAATTTTTGTTGTTCAAGCTATAATTTTTAAATGTTTCATTTATTTACATTTGTTTCTTAAAATATGGTGTTTGTATTTGATTTTGACTTGAATTTATTAAAATTTTGTACTTGTAAACACTAAATGTTAATTTATAATTGTGTATAAACATTTGGTTTGAAATGTCCCTGTTTTGTGTGTATTCTACTGTATGTATATATATATATATATATATATATATATATATATGTGTGTATATATATATGTATATTTATATGTACATGTATAAATGTATAAAAATTATAATGTTATTGGGATATATATATATATATATATATATATATATATATATATATATATATATATATATATATATATATATATATGTATAACTATATAACATTATAATTTTTTTGCAATTATTAAATATTTTCTGTAGTAAATAATTAGAAACAGCTATAATGTAATTATAAATTAACATTAGATTTTCGACATTATGCATTTTTTACAATGTTTGTTTTATATTTGTCCACAAACATAGTTTATTATATGTAAATCGTGCTTAAATCATGCATCTACATGAAAAACAATTACAAAGTAATCTTATGGAAAACCTGCCGAGACGGGACTCGAACCTATAATTGTGTGTATTGCGTACGGCCACCTGCTCATGCACAACACAAAGCTAAAAGAAATCAGATTCTATGCAAGTTTGTGACACCACCAGGGCAAGTAAACACTGAGTTGAATTCAAATTTCTAGCCTCACACCGCTTTGCAGAAAGGATGTTTTCAGTGAACGTCAGTGCTCAACAGAAGCCTGATTTGACAACTGGCATAAAAGCCGGAGGTTGTTTCCGCCCAGTTTCGAACTGGGGACCTTTCGCGTGTGAGGCGAACGGGATAACCACTACACTACGGAAACCTACGAGAGTACTGGACCCAGGTAACCTTTTTGATTGGGTGTCTGTTGACAATCATTCGGCTGGGAGCAGTTGCTGCTATCGTTTTCTCGCCAAAAGAAGAACGCTGTTTCTGCTCGGTTTCAAACCGAGGACCTTTCGCGTGTTAGGCGAACGTGATGACCACTACACTACAGAAACCCCACCCGTGCTTTCAGCAGGGAAGTTTGGCCTGCAAGGATAACACAAGGTGTACGCATTTGTCAATCAAGCGGACAAAGCCTCCTCAGTGTGACAAGCTCCCTGCAGGTTTTAGCATACACGCCGTTTGCCTAGCTCGGAGCAATGACTTTGTAGCGTGAACCATCCAGTGAGCCGAGAGCCAATTCAGAATGTGCATGAAAGCAAATCTGCATGTTTCCACCCAGTTTCTAACAGGAGACCTTCCGCTTGTAAAGCCATCGTGACAACCAAAGGAGCCTCCGGTCAGGCTGTGAGCACCGTCTTGTGGTGCCGTCGCAGAGAGGCTGTAAGTCCCTCACCACTATGTTTTTATTCAATGTTCCACGCTGGTGGAATCATCTTCCCATTCCCACTCGGATTACGGATACACTGGTATCCTTCAAACGACAGCTAAAACCCAGCTCTTCCGAGTACACCCGAACCCCGGTGTAAGAAAAAAAGGATGAGGACGTCTTGAAGAAAAAAACAAGTTTTATTCCAGAATAGTAGTAACAAAGTGGAGACAGCACTTCGGATTCAGCGGAGTTGGAAATGAATCCAGATCCTCCTCCGTTTAAACATTTTATCCTGTTTCTTCCCGCTTAACATGTTAATAAGCTTTCCCTTTGAATGTAAATTGAGAACAACAATAAAAGTGATACTCTTCCGTTCCCAGATCCTGGGTAGACTTTCAGGCGAGAACTCCAACTGTTATGATAAATGAGGATAAACAGAATTCCTTTTGGTCAGCAGATGGTTCTTGATGGCTCACTGCCGCTCCCATGCTACAGGAAGTGAATTATCATTCCAAAGGCATTATTTAGATGCTTAAATACTTTACTTGAGGAACTCTCCTCTCTGTGATAATTAAGCTCTTTGTTTAAGAAAGGAGTATGAAACACTTGTGAAATAAAGTAGAAGTTGGGTCGAGGCAGACTACTTTCTTACAGTCCCCTCTGTGATGCTCTTTGGCCTAGAAAAGAAGCATCAAATCTACTCTTTCACACAGATTACACTGTCCTTTTTAGGCAGGTGCCAGTGGCGGCGACGCCCTGCCTTAGGTTGTTCCCCACTGGCCTTGGAAAATCTTACCCGTCTTTGGGTCGACGCCTCATGCACACTGGATTGAGCTCCATTTCATTTTGAGCAAAATTATCACCGCTTTTGTTTTTGTTTACACACATTTGTTTGTTAAGTTTGGATCTAGGGTTTGGAAGCTGTCATCAAGAATCATCACCACCAAAGGGATCGTCCAACATTGATCACTGAATTATCTGCAATTTGACGCTTTACCATAACACACATACAGTATAACAAAATGCATTGACACATAATTAGGAAGATACAAACACACACAGCAGTTTTAAAAGTTACATCCCAAATCAAACTAGAGTATGCAATAACCAAATCTCCATCATGCATTTGTCTAGTTAAAATCTTATCCTTCTCATCAAGACCTTGTTGAGCTTTAACAACATGTTTATCTTTCCTTTGCATCAAAGACAATAGTATATCATCCAGGTTTGGTAATTCAAAGTCAAATTCCGGTATTTCTTCTACGTAGCCCAGTTGTTCTTCGGGCTTGACTAACATTGACTGTTGGGTGGTGTTTACATATGGAAAATGATAATTTCCTATGGACCATTTTGATTTAGGAGTCATACAAAATGAAGTATTATTAATTGGACAAAAGGTCTGGTTATTGTCTATAAAGACAGAGAATTGATCCACGGTTGTGGTAATACACGTTTTTTTGTCAGAAACTATTACTCTAATGAAATTATCATGAACATGAGTTAAGTTGATTTCACATGATTCATAGTTTGCCTGAGGTGTTCCACACAATGGTTGTTTTTCCAAAGCATCCTGCTCACAGACAAATCCAAATGAGGTTTTGTCACAAACTTCAATTTTTACTCCCCGCCATTCTCCTGATGGCAACTGAGTGACAAATCTAGGTAAGTTCTTTCTTTCCTTCAACACATTACCCTGTAATATTCCTAGATTTTCCACACTTAGAATTTTTTCAAACACATTTTCTCTTTGAAAAACTGGTATGGATACTGTCAAGAGCATAGCATACATTTGTCTCATAAAACAACCCAATCTATTTAAACTATTCCCAGCAGAACAGGCCCAAGAAGTGTCGTTAGGATTACTAATCACAGTCTCATTCCACCACCTCAAAATCTGAATGGGTGGGATTCTGTTGTTAGGCTTAGATGGCTCACCCCCATGACGAGAGAATGGTAAATTGATACCTTCCATTAAAGGGCCGTAATCCAATGGGCTGTAAAATCCAGCAGGAATAGGGTGAGAAGAAACTCTAGCCATTTGTATGATATAGCTGTACGGGATGGGTAATTTGCATTTACCCAATCTGTCCATGAAGTGTTTTAAATTGTCTGAAGATGGATTAAAGCAGTCTTTCAATCCAAACCATTTCATTATGACTTCCTCTGTGAAAAGTGTCGATGGAACCTTACCCGCCAACACATCTTCTAATATGCGGGTTATTTCCTGGTGTTTAATGGAGGCAAACTGAGCACAGTATACTTGTTTCTGCATAGTGTTGAAGGCTTTTTTGGTTTGCTGAGCAATAATGGAAAAGGCAGATGTAATCTTGTGGATGTCTTGCACAGTTTCTTTTTCCTCCTTAAGTTCCTCTTGTAGATATGCATCTGTTTGCAGAACCTGTTGCTCAATGAGAGCTTTAAGTTTGAATTCATTTTGTTTAAGTTCTGTAGCACTAATCCAGTTCGATATGCCTAAACCTGTTCCAGTGGCTCCTAGTATGCTGTCAACAAATCCTAACAGTTTCCGTCCAGATGAGATTTTCTCTAAGTAATTAGTTGAGGGTTCTCCTGACACCTGTCTTGTGGGTGAGCTGGTAGCTACAGCTCCATGGTATCTTAGGAACGCTGTCGTCAAAAGATCTTTGTACATTTCTGTCACACTTTCTCTTTGGCATCGCTCATCCAGATCTGGGGACCAGGCTGTCAGATTTACTAGGACTGGAACATGGATCCATTGAATGTTGTTGACCAGTATTCCTTGATATGGTTTCGTTACTATGCCAGAGGGAGGTACTGGTTGCATTTCTGGACATTCTTGCATCGTCACTGTCATTGGCAGAACCACTGTGAGGATCCATCGCCACATCACTTCTGGTTTAAGAATCCTGCCACACATATGCAGAAATAAAGAATTATTGTCCCCCCCCCCCCCCCCCCCCCCCTTTTTTTTTTTTTTTTTTTTTTTTAAGCATGACACATCAAATCATATATACATGAAAACAAGTAAAAAAAAAAAACAACAAAAACAATGACAATCAATCAACGAAGATACACGTGTTTTTTATACGCTGTTATTTCCTATACAGGCTCTATAGGATTGTCTTCTGAATGTTTGTAGGGTTTCATTTGATCAATGTGGAACCATTTCTTCATTCGTTTTCTATTTTTAGTCTTATGACAGAGCTTGTAGACTGCATCTCCACATTTATCAATTACTGTGTATGGTCCCAACCAATTAGCGGTCCATGGACCCTCATGCTGGTAGTTCTTTACCATGACCTCATCACCAAGCTCAAATTTATGGACATGCACGTTTTGGTCATAATACATCTTGTTGTATTTTTGACTGAGTCCAATTTGTTGAGCAGCATGGTGGTGTATGGCAGGTAGAGAGTTACACAGATTCTTTAAATAGGTTTCAGTTGTCCACCCTTCAATCATAGGCTTGGGGACTTCAAACAAAAGGTGTTCCGGTAGTCTCATTTTCCTTCCTGTCATTAATTCATAGGGGCTATAACCTGTGCTTTTATGAACTGTTCCCCTGACTGACATTAATATACTTGGAAGGTTTTGAGCCCAATTGGGGCCATTTTCCAACACCATTTTTTTCAAAGCTGTCTTCAAAGTTCTGTTTAATCTTTCTACCCCTCCTGAAGATTGTGGGTGTTGTGCTATGTGAAGGCGATGTTTTATTCCCAGTATTTGTGCAAGATCTGTATGAATTTTTCCTGTGAAATGAGTGCCTCTATCAGTTTCCAAACTCAGAGGAAGGCCAAATCTACAGAAAATCTGTTCCCAAAGTATTCGTGCTGTGGCAGAAGCTGTATCAGATTTAATCGGAAATGCCTCAATCCATTTACTGAATGTGTCAACTACCACTAATATATATCTGTATCCACCTTTTGCTGCAGGTAGAGGGCCAATATAATCAATCTGCAGGTTTGTCCAGGGCCCTTCAGCAAGACACGTAGGTCTTAATGAGCCTTTCTTTTTAATCCCTGATGGATTCATTTGAGCACACATTAAACAATTTGCACAGTAACTTTTTACATCTTTATCCATGCTTGGCCACCAAAACATATTGACTATTCTGTCTTTTACTTTGGTTACACCTAAATGTCCCCCCTGATTGTGGATATGATACAAAATATCATTCCGCAATTTAGCAGGTGGAATCCAAAGTACAGTTTCACCATTTCTGTACATTAAGATGTCATCATGTACAATTAGCTGTGTATCATGTTGTGCAAATGGACCATCAGTAATCTTTTGTTCACTTTTTTTCAATCTGATTGCTTCTGTAATTTGTGGGTCAATCTGTTGAGCTCTTTTCAAGTCTACTGGTTCTTTAATGTTAATAGTGGCAATTGTTTCTTGTTCTGCGGTACCAGAAAATTTTACTCCTTCCACAGCAGCTTTCTTTGCCAACTCATCAACAATTAAATTTCCATCGCCATGTTTGTCTGTCCCTTTCTTCTGATGTGCTTTAACTTTCAACAGTGCAATCTTATGAGTGTTATTCTTTGCAGCTAACCACAAAGCTTGAATTGGTCCACAATGAATCAGAGGCTGGCCGTCAGCACTAGTAAAACCTCTCTTCTGCCAAATCGGTAGATATTCTGTGAGAGAATTAACTACAAATGCAGAGTCTGAATAGATATTTAAATCTGAATCTGGAATTACCTCTAGTGTTTGTAACACTGCTGTTACTTCTGCTTTTTGAGCTGAAAAATGAGGTGGGCATTTATACAAAAAATTCCCTTTTTCAGAATGGATTGCAAAACCTGTATGGTACTGCCCATCTTGCCAATATCTAGAACCATCGACATACACATTTACAGCTCCTGCATTTGCTTTTACCTCAAAGACACTTTCAGGTGGACGAATGTGCTCGTCTTGACAAGTGTGTGGGGTACCTTCATACAGAAGTGTTCTAGGAAGCATTGAATTAGGCTTGTAAACAGTTTTCAAATTTTTAGAGCCTAAGTCTAGTGTCCACCTGCCTAGTCTTGCACTGGATACTCCCTTTACCTTACCATTTAAAAGGAGCTGTAGGGGTGTGTGCGGAGTATACAATGTAACTTCATTGAAACCGTAAATGTATTCAAAATGTGACATTGCCCAGTGGACTGACAAGAGGTGTCTCGTACAAGAGTCAAAAGATTTTTCAACTGGGGAGAGTACTCGAGAAGCATAAGCAATGGGGCGCAAATTTCCCTGTACTTCTTGAAGGAGGACAGCTGAAAGAGCCTCCTCTGTTGCAGCTGTCTGTAACATAAATGGTTGTGTTCTATCTGGATTGCGTAATGCTGGAGCTTCAATCAATGCTACCTTCAATTTTTCAAAAGCTGTCTGATGATCAGGACCCCATTCTAAAGAATCTGTCTTTTTCTTCTTCTTTCCAGAAAGAAGAGTGTTCAATGGTTTTGCAATATCAGCAAAGCCTTCAATGAATTCTCTACAGAAGCCCACTAAACCTAAAAATGACCTCAAAGCTGTTACTGAAACTGAAACTGGGAGTCTCTGAATAATTTCCACCTTATGTGGATCAGGTGTACGCCCCCCTTCACTTATCTTGATTCCTAGATAGGTGACTTCCGACTTGAGTAACTGAGCTTTTTTTGGATTCAGTTTTAGTCCAGCTTCTTTCAGTAACTGAAGTAATTCTTCAAGTAGAGTGAGATGTTCTTCCCTGGTAGCTGTTTGTAACAGCAAATCATCTACATACTGAATCAGACATTCAGGCTTAGAGAACCGTTCCAGTATTTTAGCTAAACACTGATGAAACAGTGTAGGTGAGTTCACAAAACCTTGTGGCAGAACATTCCATGTGTACTGCGTGTTTCTGAACTTAAAAGCAAACTTATACTGGCATTCTGAATGTAATGGAATTGACCAAAAACCATTAGACATATCAAGAGCTGAATAATACTTTGCTTCAGGTAGGAGAGATGCTAACACATCTGGGGTGGAAGCTACCACAGGTGCACATGTCTGTGTACATTTGTTAAGTTCTCTGTAGTCTATGCATAATCTCCATGAATCATCTGGTTTGCGGACAGGCCAAATTGGGGCTAATGATGGAGAAAGGCATGGTCTGATTATACCCTGTTCTAGTAAAGAATCCACAGTACGCTGTATATATGGATTTGCTTCATCTGGGTATTTATACTGCCTGAGTGAGGGTGGATCCCTCCCTTCAATCTTTACTTCCATCACAGTAGTATCAACTCGGCCACAATCATGTTTAGATTTAGCAAACACACCTCTTTTCTTGTTCAGTAATTCTGACAGTTCAGAATCTTCCACTGAAAGCAATGCATCTAAGTCATACTCTTCTGACTTCTTAATTGCATGTACAGCATGTACATCAGAAATTTCTACAACCTTATCTTCAGTCTGAGAGTTACGCCAGATACAATTGTTGCCATAGTCAATAACATAACCACGTTTGGTCATAATATCTGAACCTAGGATGCTGCGACCATCACCTGTTTTACTGAGCCAAGCTTTATCTTTAAAATCATCTTTGCCAATTTTAAAGAATATGTTATCTGTTTGAGATGCTAGTGAAATTGTTCCATCAAAACCTTCTAATGTTATTGTATTTTCATTTTTCAGTGGGGGATTATCTGAATGAAGAATTGTTAAAGAAGCACCAGAATCCACTAACCAATCATTGCATCGGCCTCCAACAGCAATATTAACGATTGGTCTACCATAATCATCTCTTTTCAGTGGTGCGACATGTGATATGGAGGCCTCTGATCTCTATGCTGAAAATGACTTGCTTTGAGCACTCTGCTTCTCCATATGAGAACGCAGTTCCTCATTCTCCTTACTCAGTCTGTCTACTGTGGCTTGAATTTGGTTTAAATCAATTTTTGGAATCGTTCTTTTAAGGGAAGATTTACATGTCCTGGAAATGTGTCCCTCTTTGCCGCATGAATAGCATATTGGCAGACTATCTGGATTGTAAGGAGGTGGTCTGTGCTCTCTGTCTTCTTTAACATAATTACCTCTTTTCCAAGAGACCTTGCGACTATTGCTCTGATATGGCTTTTTATCATGTACTACAGACACAGGATGTGATTTTTTTACATTAGCATTATTATTGTAAAACTGTGTCATTTTAGCCATAATATCACTGAAATCAGATTGAGGTGTCACATGCATTGTCACAGCAGAATGGGTGGGTGGATCACACTTGCTAATTAAAGCCGACTTGAAACTGATTTCATTTGCAGTAATGTTGGGATTGCCACTGAATGTCCTAAATGTCTCTAGTAATCGTTCTGCGAATGAAGCTGGATGCTCCCCTTTTCTCATTTGAATTTCAGAAATTTTATCCCAATTTACTGACGTGACACCTAACACTTCCAGCAGTGCCTGTTTTCTCTCTGACTTATTTGCCGTTTTATCTTTTACTTTCTCAGCTAAAGCTCCAGATAAAGTATCAGGCAAGCACATTCTTAATAAGATACATGCATCAGCATCTGTGAATCTGTAAACCTAGGCATATTCTTCTAATTTCTTTAGAAAATCTAATGGATCTCACTTGGCAGGATCAAATTTTTCAATATTTTTGATCACTGCCTCATTTAACATTTGCACATTTAAAAATTGCAAATATTCATTGCACTGATTCATTTATTTGAACTGTACATACCCATGTACATTTGTAATTATGTACACACACACTGTACATATACATTTGTAATTGTTTATATATCTGCACACTTCTGATTATTAATAGCAACCTGTACATCTATCCATCTATTGTAAATCTCTGTTCATAGCCAACACAACCTGTATATAACGTTAATAGTACATCCATTTGTAAATATCACCATAGTTTTTCTATAACTGCACTTTATAACTTATACCTGTATCCTGCACTTGCTGCTATTGCAGTCCGGGTTAGACCTAAACTGCATTTCGTTTCCTTGTACTTGTACATGTGTAATGACAATAAAGTTGAATCTAATCTAATCTAATCTAATTTGGATTGAACCCTCTAACCATGGTAGAAGTCATGGGTTCTTCTCCTCCTTCACTAGTACGCACAGTTGTAGTAGCATGGACTGGTGCCATAGGGAATCTAGCTGTGCATTCAGAATATCGAGAGCTAATTGACTCAGAATCTCTTTGACAACTCTCATCTTCCTGCAGATCTAATGCATTACATTGCATGACCCCTAACTGTGTTCTATTGCTGTGTTTGTTAGTTGAGCCATTCTTTATCAGAAACTGACAAGCAGCATTTGCTTCTTCCAAATCATTGAATATTGATTCTACCGAGGACTTAAGCATGTTATTGTTAGTTTGTAGACGGGTGATTTCATTCTGCATCCTAATCTTTTCTTCTTTCCACATTGTTTCACTTGCATAGTGGTTTTTAGTAGCTATTACTCCCAGACTGAGCTGCTCATTTTCAGCCTCTAGCTCCTCTACTCTCCTTCTAGTAACTTTGTATGATGCAAGCAAAGCTTGCAGCGCATTAGCAATTTTTCCTTTTTTCTTCTTAGGCATTTTAGGGTAATTTTCAAATTTAGAACTGGCCCATTCATAGGGTTTCTCTGTATTTTTTTCTATTCCATCAAACAGTCCCTGAGTGCCATGCTTTGCAATGTATTTAACAATCAATTCTTCCATTTTCAAAATCTTATTGAATGATAGTAATTCTAACCATAAGCTATATACTAGCTACTTTTTAGCCCACAATTCCTCAAGCTCAGAAATAAGCTATATCAGACATAAAACAGTGCCACAGTACGTCGGGCAAACCAACTGCTTCGGGTAACTTTAACTGTTTTAAACTTCACAAAGTCACGGTACGTCGGACTATAATACAAACAGCGATCACAGTACGTCGGATCAATACAAATATTTCAGTTTAACAGTGCCACTGTACGTCGGGCAAACCCACTACTTCGGGTAACTTTAACTGTTTTAAACTTCACATAGCCACAGTACATCGGACTCACTACACTATAAACAACTGATCTAATAAAACAGTTTCCACCGTACATTAATTCAATAACTTTAGAATTCTAACAGAATTATAATAAATCATAAACAAGTTTCAGTTACTCTAGAAACTTTCTTAACAAGCACTTTGGTTCAGTTACTTTAGAAACAATGATTCAAATACAGCTCTTCCACAGTATGTCGGGTTAATTCAGTTACGTTAGAATTTAAAACAGAATTGTACAGAATAGGCTTGTTTAATGACTCCTCCTACTAATAGCCTACTGAACAAACTATATTTTCTTCTATCCTTAAAACTTCTTTTCTAGATTATTTTAAACGATGGGATCCTCTTGATAAAACAAGTGAAGAAGAAAAAAAGAAACCACTTTTCTTACCTCATTTGTTTTAGGAAAAACCCAGGGCTGGAAGGCTCACCAATGTAAGAAAAAAGATGAGGACGTCTTGAAGAAAAAAACAAGTTTTATTCTAGAATAGTAGTATTAAAGTGGAGACAGCACTTCGGATTCAGCAGAGTTGGAAATGAATCCAGATCCTCCTCCGTTTAAACATTTTACACTGTTTCTTCCCGCGTAACATGTTAACAAGCTTTCCCTTTGAATGTAAATTGAGAATAGCAATCCCAGACCTTTTGGTATACCTGCTTAACATGTTAATAAGGTTTCACCTTGAATGTACATTGAGAAAAACAATAAAAGTGATACTTTTCCGTTCCCAGATTCTGGGTAGACTTTCAGGTGAGAATACCAACTGTTATGATAGATGAGGATAAACAGAATTCCTTTTGGTCAGCAGATGGTTCTTGATGGCTTACTGCCGCTCCCATGCTACAAGAAGTGAATTATCATTCCAAAGGCATTATTTAGATGCTTAAATACTTTACTTGAGGAACTCTCCTCTCTGTGATAATTAAGCTTTTTGTTAAGAAAGGAGCATGAAACACTTGTGAAATAAAGTAGAAGTTGGGTCGAGGCAGACTACTTTCTTACAAAATGTAACTCATAGAACAATCAATCAAAGCAACCAACAAATGTCTAGGGATAATAATGAAGATAAAGAACTTAGGATATAATCACAACAACACTTTAACTACATGATATAAGTAATGCAAAACAAAAGCATAAGGTTAAAGATTCAATGAGATGGCAGGTGTTGACATGAGGACTCCTGAGTAGCCACAGCGTCCTGGGTTAGCTAGCACAACAACCTGAATATGCCCATTGATGAGTAATGCAGGCATCCAATCAGGACATACTACATACTCCAATCTGGAGTCTTGGGATCATCACAGTGTATTAATATTGTAAAACTTAATACCTGTCCCTCTGGCTAAATCATCAAATATTCATCAAGTTTGTATTCTACTCAAAAAAGTAAATGTAGTAAACTAGAAAGAATCTTGAACCTAAAAGTAAAGAAACTTTACTAATAAAAGATTCAACATAGGACACTTGAATAGGCTTTCTAAACTTGAGGCCCTGGTATACTGCAAACTAACCGTCCTGGAGCTCCACCTTCTTTGATGTGCGGTGTCTTCCCAGTGATTTGTTTCTCATTCAGGAAGTCAGACAGAGAACATCATCAAAACAACACTAGCTACATGAATACACTGGAGAGTGGAGTACAGATGTATCCGCACCTGTACAATCACTTGCAAAGAGATTTTAAGCCGCAGAGGTGCTGTTTGCCAGATGTTTATGAAACTATTCTTCTCTCAGCCGCTATCATTGTGTTTACAGTAAACGCGAGGGGCGCAACACAATTACAACCCCACCTACTGCAGTGTAGGAGTGTTGGAAAACAGTATACTGTCACTCAGCCTTTTCAGACATTATTCAGACATGAAACATCCTGTGCACATGAGAAAATGTTTTGCTGCATTCATGTCATGTGTGCAACTTTTTGTCTATGTTTTTCTTAAGCTGCGCCGAATGAGCGAAACTCTGTAGACACTGATCAGATCTGTACGGTGTCTCTCCAGAGTGAATCCTCTTTTGTGTTTTCAGATGTGTTAACTGATTAAACCTCTTGTCACAGTGTGAACACTTGTACAGTCTCTCAGTGTGAATCGTCTGGTGCAGTTTCAATTTTGGAGCTGTAATAAAAGTCTTCTCACACTCAAAGCACATATACTCTTTCACACCAGTGTGGATCTTCATGTGTTCATTAAGGTTTGCTGATCGGTTGAAACTCTTCCCACACTGAGTGCATGTGTATGGTTTCTCTCCAGTGTGGGTCTTCATGTGATTATCAAAGGGCACCTATGGTGAAAAATGGACAACATATGTGTAGGTATAGTGTATAGACCGTCATATTGGGGTGATATAAACACACTCAGTCTTTTTTTTTCAATTTAACAACATAAAAACGGTGGACCAATTGGATCATTTTTGAGATTAACCGCAACTTGACGTAGGAGTGTGGTCCCCCCACCACCACCACCAATATTGATTGACAGGTGTGCATTACCATATCCTCAGTATGTCGTTTCACGTCTGCCATTTTCAGCGTGTGAGTCAAAGCGACAGCACCAAAGAAACACCCTTGCTCTATTTTTAGATGTAAGGCTCATTGGGCTCAACATTCACCACATTAGTACTCTCCTCGCCGCCAGTGTTTGTGAGTTTTGGTGGGTTTGCATGCATGTGTACTTTTCATTGCGTCTTCCTTAAACTTCAGCGGTTTGCATTTTCCGTGGTCACAGAAGCTCATCTTAACTAGGTGCAGCTGGAAAGTGCAAGCGCATTGCCTCACGTGCACGTCCATCCATTGTAAATAACGAACTAACGACGTGCAACGCCATGCATTTCGCATTGTCGCGCATGAAAGTGAGGACCGGGAGAGTGTCGCGGATGAAAGTGAGGACCGGAGGGGTTCGCTCACTATTCTGCCGCCTAGGTCGCCTCTATGGACACACTGGCCCTGCTCAGGACACTTCATATTTCTGCCGCGCCACAGAGTGTTATCTGAATAGTTTCATTTTAAATAACATGCGAATCTGCGCGTCTGGTGTGCTGTGTCGTGGCTCTGAGTGGCGCATCCGGTGTATGACGCCCTTTAGTTATAGCCTCAAGCAGGTTGTACACCAGAAGCAGCGTCGCGCCACACAGCGGCATGCATTTTTGAATTCTAAACATAAGTTTTTATCAGGTAACACACACCGGCGCCGCAAGCGTGCGATACAACTGTCATGTGCGCGCCGCGTCGCGGTGCATCCGGTGTGTGATGCCCTTCAGTCAAAGTTAATTCAGTGTACTTGGTTATTAGTCTCGTTGTAGGCTACAAGCTCGGAGCTTTAAAGGGCCATGAAACCCCCCTGTCTCAGCAGGGTGTTTTCACACCTCTAGTTTGAAAAAAGTCAGGAAAGTTGGGCGTGTCCAGCTCTGGGAGTGTGGGAGTGTCGGGGGAGGGAAAGAGGGTAAGATTTGCAAAGAAGGGAGTTTCCATTTGGCCATGTGCTGATCACAGGCAAAACAAACCCACAGAGGCTGATTTGATACCGCACGGCGAATGGGAGAAAAAAAATCCTCCGCATTTCTCTGTAACTTATGTACTCGGTAGGTAGCCTCAGAAAGCCGTGTGTGTATAGACTATCCTGTCACAAAATGCGGCGAAAATCCTGCATGACGGGAATAGTTTGTGTTTATATGTTTACACTCGGAGAGCAGCATTTACAGCGGATCTTTCAGTCTATAATATTGTACTGTAATATTGCAGTGATATTAACATACTGTAAACTTAGTAACTAAATCATTTTGACTGAGGTATGTCTTTAAAAACTGAAAGAGCACTGCTGAAGATACGACCAACTTTGCAATCTGGGTTAAACAAAGGGCACTGCACACACTTACCTAATCTGTAGTGACAGGACAATCAAACTGGAGCTATGTCTTTTTATTAAAAGGAGACGAGCTGCAAATCCGGATTTCACCATTTCCAGATGCGAAAAACTCTCGGGTAAAAATGTTCCTTACAAGCGCGTTTCTGTCGCGTGCACTGTAATCCACACGTGAGTCCAGCAGCTCTCTCATAGAGGGAAAATTAAAACAAAACCTTGTTGCACCACACTAATAAACGCAACACCGACAACCAGTGTCTCCAAATTCTTGTTCTTTCACTTGTTTTAGCAACACAACGTGGCGTCTCTCTGCCGTCTGAACACTGTAAACAGGTAAACAGTCTCCGGAGCTATCATGCATATTAATGAAGTTTCACGTCATACACAATAGAGCGCGCTGATTGGTTTGAAGCACGTCTTTGTCATGAATTAATGCCGCACACTCAAATACGTCACAATGTTCTCGAAAAGACAGACAGCCACTCTTCACTCTGGATTTACACCTATGTATCTCATGGCCGTGACGTAGCTTCAAAAATTCGTTTCAAACAGGAAGACCGAATTTGCTCAAAATAACGCAAAAACAACCAATTTTCACTTTTTAGTGCAATATATGTGTCCTAATAGTGTTTATAGCAGCGTGGGACACATATATGACTGTCAACAGCTCAAAAAATGTGTTTTGGTGTTTCGTGAACCTTTAAACTAGCACACAGTTGGCTGTAAAACTATACAAAGACACAAATGATTTTGTAGTCTCTGCTTGGTCTGTGTCCGAGTCGTACATGTACAGCTAAATGCTGGTCCTCTCACTCATGTTGCTTCTCTCTGTCTGCCTGTCTGTTGCCATACACAAAAAGGGGAGCTCTTGGCTCCACCCATTTGTTAAGTTGGGCGGGAAGTCGAAATTAATTTTCATGTGAAGCAACACGGCCCTAAAACAGCGAACTGTGTACACGCCCCCAAAATGACACTTTTTAACACATTATAATGAAAAAATTTGAATTGTGTTTTGAACTGAACCTAAACTGGCACACTCAGAAGAACCATAATATTAATATTACATGTTTAAAAAGGGGTAAAATAGGTGCCCTTTAAAGTCTGAGGAGTTGCTGAAACTCATCCCACACAGAAGCTGAGGTCACACTAGAGTTTGAGCATGCAAAATTCTGTTGTATGGCGCTGCGAAAAGGGGCGGGATTAAACAAGATGATTAGACATTAAAAACGTGAGCAATTGGTCCATATTTTAAATTTCTGTCCAGAGAGGTCATGTTTAGATCTTTGATTGGTCTCACACAGTCAAGTGATGCGATTTCGCAGGTCGGAGTTCACCAAGCTTGAACTTGTGTTTCCGGTCTGACGCATTTGCGTGCTTATGAATGGAAGTCTATAGGGAGAAAAGTCCAGTGTGACCAAAGCTTAAGTGCATGTGAATGGTTTCACTCCAGTGTGGCTCATCATGTGTAGATTAAGGGATGATGATCGGCTGAAACTCTTCCCACACTGAGTGCATGTGAAAGGTTTCTCTCCAGTGTGGATCCTCATGTGTAGATTAAGAGATGATGATTGGCTGAAACTCTTCCCACACTGAGTGCATGTGAAAGGTTTATCTCCAGTGTGGATCCTCATGTGTAGATTAAGGTTTGAAGATTTGCTGAAACTCTTCCCACACTGAGTGCATGTGAATGGTTTCTCTCCAGTGTGGCTCATCATGTGTTGATTAAGGGATGATGATTGGCTGAAACTCTTCCCACACTGAGTGCATGTGAATGGTTTCTCTCCAGTGTGGCTGATCATGTGTCGATTAAGGTGTGATGAGCTGCTGAAATTCTTCCCACACTGAGTGCATGTGAATGGTTTCTCTCCAGTGTGGATCCTCATGTGTTGATTATGGGATGATGATTGGCTGAAACTCTTCCCACACCGAGTGCATGTGAAAGGTTTCTCTCCAGTGTGGATCATCATGTGAATCTTAAGATCGCCTTTTCTTCCAAAACTCTTTCCACACTGAGTGCAGGTGAAACAATTCTTGTCTCTTCTTTTCAAAATACCATCAGTCTGTAAATAAGTTTTTTCCTCAATTTTAACATGATGTTCCTCCTCTTTACTCCCCTCATTCTCTTCAATTAGGTCTGAAATAAATAAATAAAACATTAGTTTTCATTAAGTCTAAAAAACTTTCAACAAAAGCTGAAAAGTGAAAAGACACTGGAAACATTGGCTACACACACTGTAATTTTGATGCACATTAAATGTAAAATAAATCAGATCATATTTTGTTTGGTCCATTAATGTGTACAAATTTAAGCAAATTCAATTCAATTCATCTTAATTTTTTCTAGTGCTTTTACAATGTAAATCGTGTCAAAGAAACTTAACATAGAAGTTATAGTAAATTGAAACTGTGTCAGTCCAGTTTTCAGAGTGTCTTACATAATTGATCATAAAAGTCATTTTGGTCATATTGATAAGACACAGATTTGAAAGCTGTAAATGGCCTATTTTTATTCGTATATATTCATAATTACAACTAAATGTTTTTCTAAAATTTGTAAAGCAGACAGGGAATACTTGTTCATTCTGTGCCTGACTGGTAAATGCATCAGAAAAAAAGTTCTGGGGTAACAGCTGAACAAACAGCTGGATATTTGCCTCGCAGACATGAGACATACTTGTACAGCATCTGCATAAAGGCTGGAATGTGCACCTTTCCCCTTGTGTGCTGTTGGGTCATTTTCATCCATTCTGGGGTGATTTTGAGGCTTAATTTGGCCAACACTTTCTCTGTGTTTCAGCAAACAGACTGATATTTGGGGACATCTTATTGTGACATATTCTGGGAAAATGCTTCAAAATAAAATAAAAAAACAATACACTCACAAATTTACTCCATTTTCGTTAATTTCATGGCTGTTTTTTCTCTACTGGCCTCTACTATAACAAATTTGTTTTGATTGCAAAGCCATGACAGCACACAAGTCAAGTTCATTTATATATGTGGTTATGATTGCTAGCGTCTGGACCCACATTATCCAATTCACAATGCACCAATCAGACAATTCCTAAGCTACTACAAATATCCTGGGTTTCGTATCACCATTATCTTCGCTTTGAAGACCGCTCTGTATCAGCCACCTACTGCTTCTGCTGCAGCTACTGCTACTTCAAGAATTGCTACAGCTGCTACCGGTACTGCTAAAATAACTTCTTCAATAATCACATCTCCAACTACATCTCCAATAACAACTCCAACAACAACAACAATCAACACTATGAGCAATAACAACATCATGCCAGACGACCAGGACACCAACCCCGAGATCATCCTATCAACATCGCTCTAGCCATGGAACCACCTGCAGTTTCCAACACAGCAAAAACTAAATTCTTTCAGGTGCAGATATAGATCTTTTCTCACTCCTTTCACCCATTACACCTCCCGCAGCAGAACGCCAGGTAGATTGTGCAAATTCACCATTACTCTTAAATCATCATCCAACACTCAATCACGCACATCATCTCTCTCCGAATTCTTCATCGCCTTTGCACTTCGACGTCATCTGTTCTGTCTTCCCTCATAGGAGGCGCGAGTTAAATGACTACATGGCTATTATAGCCGAACTCGCGCTCTCCTACGGGGGTACACATTTTTACATGTATCATAAACTGTTCTCAGCCAAATGTGCTATTCGAGTGACTCAGTGTAATCAAATTCCTTATTGGGGGGGGGGGGGTCTGGATGTTGAACTCCACAACAGAGTCTTTTTAGGATGCTGCAATTTTATCTTGCGCCGTTTGCTCCAGTCTCCACCCCACCACATCCTGCCCCTTCATCACTCCCTCTTCCGATTCTGCACAACTACCTAAATCTACTAGTTCCTCGCCCACCCAGCTATAACCTGCCTTCTCTTCTCCCTTCTTCTTCTTCTCACTCCTCTACTTCCAACCGTAACATCTGCCAAAATTTTAATATTAACAGATGTTACATGGCTCCCTGTAAAGTCCTCCATATATGCAATTACTGCAGCGGCGGTCACGTTAAAGTGATATGCCAGGTGTTAAGAGCAATAAATTTAAATTAAAATCAAGAAATTATTTGTTGACTCCCGTGAATATTTCTCAACTTGCTTTCGAATTGCGTTGTCACCCTGATACTAACTTCTCAGATTTTATGATTTCAGGTCTAACCCACAGATTACACCCGGCGTTTCAGCTCTCCCTTCCTTCAAACTATTCTGTCCCAATCTAAAATTCACAACTACCGAACCTGAAACTGTGGATCTGGTTAATGAAAAAAGAAATCAATAATAATTTTATGATAGGACCATTCCCCGCCCCACCATTCAGCATCCCGTATTAGTCCTATCGGCGTTGCAACTAGAAAATTTTCTGGTAAAAAAAAAAGCTTGATTATCGATCTCTCCACTCCTCACAATTCTATATTCCCTAGCATTAACTGCACTATTCCATCAGACAAATACTTGCTTAATTACCACGACATAGATCAAGCTATTTCCCTCATCAAAATAGCCGGTTGCAACGCTTGGCTAGCGAAAGACGACATTACATCCCCCTTCAAAATCATGCCAATCCACCCAGACATCTAGCATCTTTTTGGCATCAAATGACACTCACAATTCTACTTTGCAGTCCGACTAACTTACAGCTGCAAAGGTAGCCCCAAAATTTTCAACATGCTTTCAGAAGCATTATGCTGGATTTTATCTAATAACAATGAAATCCTGCACCTTATCCACCTTCTAAGATGATTTTCTCCTTATTTATCCCCCTTCCTCGCCTCTGGCTAAACATCTAGCGATCACCCAAAAGGTTTTTGAGGATCTGGGAATCCCCTTTGCAGACGAGAAAACATCTGGACCCAGGACTTCTATAGAATTCCTTGGTATCAAATTGGATTCGAATAAATTTCAAGCATCTCTTCCTAAAGAAAAAAACGACCGCATAACCTCTCTATCCCAAATCTTTCTCGAGAAACAGACATGCACTAAACCCGAACTCTTATCTATTCTCGGGCATCTCAATTTTGCAATGCGCATTATTCCCCAAGGCCGCCCGTTTATTACTCACCTCCTTCAGCTCTCCACCACGGTCCCCGGTTTAGAAGATACAATATTTCTCTCTAAACCCAGTCGCAACGAACTTAGATTATGGATTTACATTGTGACAACGAAGCCACCGTTAATTGCATTATTAAAGGGCGCTCGCATTCACCACCAATTATGCCCTTATTAAGACACCTCGTAGGGACGTCAGCCAAAAAATAATTCATTATGACTGCTGAACATGTTCCAGGTTGCAAAAATCTAATTGCTAATTCTCTCTCTCGCTTTTTTTTACCAGAAATTTCAGCTCTTGGCACCAGAAGCAGACCAGCATCCATCACCTGTCCCACATTACTCACAACTGACATTGCCCTAAATCACCCATTACATCACTTGCGTGAAACTTTCATATCTCTCATCCCCAGAACACTTCAGTCATATCTCACCGCATGGAATTCATTCAAACATTTCCACTCCCTCTACAAAACATTTCCCAGATGTCTCCTTGCTTTCCATCACCTTCTTTATTTCCCACCTCCACACTGCCAAAAATATCCAGGCTAGCTCTATAAAAAGCTACCTTAGTGGGATCCATTTTTTTCATAAATTCATACATGGGTCCCCCTCAGAAGCCATTTCCAACTCAAAAACCACCCTCTTTATCAAAGGCATCCAAAAAAAAAAAACACACACACCCTCCCCGACCCCAGACAACCCATTACACTCAACATTATTTCAAAATGCATCCACACACTTCGCAAAGGATACCTTTCCGCACACACAGCCTGCACACTCGACGCCATGTTTACTCTAGCTTTTTTTTTGGCTTCCTTAGGTGTTCAAAAATAGCTATTACGTCCAAATTGAACCCTGCCATCCACCCCACAATATCTGATCTAACTTTGCAGAATGCGAAACCCTCGCCTTCTTTATTGAGCACAGCAAAACAGATCAGTCAGAAAAAGGGCATTTCATTTACATTTTCAACATTTTCTCCCCCACATGCCCTTTCCCAACTCTCTTAGCATTCCTCCACTTAAGGAGATCGCAAAAGCCTAAAACCCCTTGCCCCACTTTTTACTGATGACGCTAACCGTCCAGTAACCTGTTTTTGGAATCAAAAACACTTAAAAGAAGTTCTTTGCCTTTCAGGCTTTCCCCCGAATCATATTCCAGCCATTATTTAGAATCGGCTCAGCCAACACAGCAGCTCACAAAGGTCTCTACTCACATCAAATCCAGACCCTCTGCCGCTGGTCCTCTGATGCCTTCAAAGTTTACATTCGCCTCAGCCAATTATTAGCCCCCCTGATATATTAGCCCCCTGTTTATTTTTTTCCCCAATTTCTGTTTAACAGAGTCAAGATCTTTTCAACACATTTCTAAACATAATAGTTTTAATAACTCATTTCTAATAACTGATTTATTACATCTTTGCCATGACGACAGTGAATAATATTTTACTAGATATTTTTCAAGACACTTCTATACAGCTTAAAGTGACATTTAAAGGCTTAACTAGGTTAATTACACTGTAAAAAAAAAATCGTAAAAAAAAGGTAAATGACTGGCAGCTACGGCTGCCAAACAAAAACCCTAAAATTACGGTAAAATTTCTTTGTTGAAATAAAGTGTAAAAATAATAAATTTACAGATATTTTCATTAAAATGTTTACAGAAAAACACTGTTATTTTACAGACTTTTCCTAGATTATTACGATCAAATACGTTAAATAAAGTTACAAAATAAGAGTTTTACGAAGAAACACTGTTATTTTACAGACTTTTCCTAGATTATTACGATCAAATACGTTAAATAAAGTTACAAAATAAGAGTTTTACGAAGAAACACTGTTATTTTACAGACTTTTCCTAGATTATTACGATCAAATACGTTAAATAAAGTTTCAAAATAAGAGTTTTACGAAGAAACACTGTTATTTTACAGACTTTTCCTAGATTATTACGATCAAATACGTTAAATAAAGTTTCAAAATAAGAGTTTTACGAAGAAACAATGTTATTTTACAGACTTTTCCTAGATTATTACGATCAAATACGTTAAATAAAGTTACAAAATAAGAGTTTTACGAAGAAACACTGTTATTTTACAGACTTTTCCTAGATTATTACGATCAAATACGTTAAATAAAGTTTCAAAATAAGAGTTTTACAGAGAAACACTGTTATTTTACAGACTTTTCCTAGATTATTACGATCAAATACGTTAAATAAAGTTACAAAATAAGAGTTTTACAAAGAAACACTGTTATTTTACAGACTTTTCCTAGATTATTACGATCAAATACGTTAAATAAAGTTTCAAAATAAGAGTTTTACGAAGAAACACTGTTATTTTACAGACTTTTCCTAGATAATTACGATCAAATACGTTAAATAAAGTTTCAAAATAAGAGTTTTACGAAGAAACACTGTTATTTTACAGACTTTTCCTAGATAATTACGATCAAATACGTTAAATAAAGTTTCAAAATAAGAGTTTTACGAAGAAACACTGTTATTTTACAGACTTTTCCTAGATAATTACGATCAAATACGTTAAATAAAGTTACACAATAAGAGTTTTACGAAGAAACACTGTTATTTTACAGACTTTTCCTAGATTATTACAATCAAATACATTAAATAAAGTTACACAATAAGAGTTTTACGAAGAAACACTGTTATTTTACAGACTCTTCCTAGATTATTACGATCAAATACATTAAATAAAGTTACACAATAAGAGTTTTACAAAGAAACACTGTTATTTTACAGACTTTTCCTAGATTATTACGATCAAATACATTAAATAAAGTTACACAATAAGAGTTTTACGAAGAAACACTGTTATTTTACAGACTTTTCCTAGATTATTACGATCAAATACATTAAATAAAGTTACACAATAAGAGTTTTACGAAGAAACACTGTTATTTTACAGACTTTGTCTAGATTATATGATCAAATACATTCAATAAAGTTACACACTAAGAGTTTTACAAAAAAAAAAGTTATTTTACAAAATTTTCTGAGATTGTTATGATCAACACTTTCAATAAAGTGACTGCACTAAAAGTTCAAGAGAAAACAATGTTATTTAACAGAATTTACCCTTAATCATTATGATTAAACACCTTTAATAAATGCCAAGACATGCGGTTGTAATTTAACAGTTTTATTTTGGATCAATAAAGTCTGGAAAAAACAACAACATACAAGATACAACTGATTAAAATTCTCACAACTTCAAAATTACAGTTGTTACATTTTATTTTAAATAAAAATTTAAATTTTACATATTTAAATTATGCAAGACATATAGAAGTTTAAGGTAAATGAAATGACTCAGTTCCTTAAATCTTAACTGAAATGGAACATTTACTACAGTAAATAAAAGCACAACAGTTTCATGAAATTCTCAGACTATAGGATTATGGTAAACTTAAGATATACTGACAACTTATACAACTACTTGATTTTCACTGTTTCACATCACTATTGATCCTAAACATTTCATGTATTGATAGAAAATTTACATTATCAGGTAATTTTTTATTTCAAATAGTTTTTCAGAAAACACAGGAGCAACTAAAAACCAATAATGGAATTTTCTCTGTGTTATGCTGTTAACACCAGACGCAGTACGTGCAGATAAATCGCACCATTCATGCATAAATAGATGCGTGAACATTTTAAGTTTACTCGCTTTATTCGCGCGTCAAATTTACTGAGCAATAGATGCAGATTTGCATCATGGGCAGGGCTTCTGTCTGCCCGGTGACTGTAGCTTCGTTGCTAAATGGCTAACATGGATTTTATTGATAAAATAACTGTGTTTATGTGCTTTATGAAGACTGAAAAACAGCGTCGATTCATTTGGAGCTGTGTCTGAGTCCACTAAATCCTTTCAGAGGTGCACCCAGCTCTGTGAGTTCATAAACTCCTCCAGATTCTTAACGTGGATGATGGAAGATTTTATCAATGCTTCCGACTGAACCAAGCCCAGTTCGATCAATTGTTGTCCTGTGTCGGCAGAAGGACACCAACAACAGGTGCTACATCAAAAACATGCCCCTACAAGAGAAAGCTCCTGATTGGTTAACGCGGCGCGCAAAATGCTAAACTCGCGAGCGCTTCACGCAAATCATGTCATTCGCGCGTATTGCGCCGCAGGATGTCTATTTGTGTCTTTGCATTGACTTAACAGGTAAATCACTCACGCTTGACGCTTCTTCTGCGTCTGGTGTGAACGCAGCATTAGGGTCAATATCATGATGAGATCATGATTTCATCTTGCCATTTTTAAACTGTATTTTTCAAATAAATTTGATATTGTTTTCCACAATATTCTCTTTACAACTGTAAGGTTCTGATAATTAACATTACACTGTCTTTTAATTCAGAATTCTAAATATACAAGGAATTAATAAGTACACCCAGAAAGTATTCATAGCACTTCACTTTTTCCACATTTTTCCATGTTACAGCCTTATTCCAAAACAAATTAAATTAATTTATTTCCTCAACATTCTACACACAATCCCCCATAATGACAATGTGAAAAAGAGTTTTGAAATTGTTGCAAATTTATTAAAAATAAAAAACCTGAAAAATCACATGTACATCAATATTTACAGCCTTTGCCGTGAAGCTCTAAATTGAGCTCAGGTACATTCTGTTTCCACTGATCATTCTTGAGATGTTTCAGCAGCTTAACTGGAGTTCACCTGTGGTAAATTCAGTTGATTGGAGATGATTTGAATAAACATACACCTGTCTATATAAGCTGCCAGGGTTGACAGTGCATGTCAAAGCACAAGCCAAGCATGAAGACAAAGGAATTTTCTGTAGACCTCCGAGACAGGATTGTCCCGAGGCACAAGCCTGGGGAAGGTTACAGAAAAGTTTCTGCTGCTCTGAAAGTTCCAATGAGCACAGTGGCCTCCATCATCCGTAAGTGGAAGATCACGACATCAGGACTTTTCCTAGAGCTGGCCGGCCATCTAAGCTGAGTGATCGGGGGAGAAGGGCCTTAGTCAGGGAAGGGATCAATAACCCAATGGTCACTCAGTCTGAGCTCCAGCATTCTTCTGTGGAGAGAGGAGAACCTTACAGAAGGACAACCATCTAGGAAACAATCCACCAATCAGGCTTGTATGGAAGAGTGGCCAGACGGAAGCCACTGCCTGCTTGGAATTTGCCAAAAGGCATCTGAAGGACTCTCAGACCATGAGAAACAAATTTCGCTGGACTGATGAGACTAAAATTGAACTCTTTGAAGTGAATGCCAGGTGTTACGTTTGGAGAAAACCTGGCAGCGCTCATCACCAGGCTAATAGCATCCCTACAGTGAAGCATGGTGGTGGCAGCATCATGTTGTGGAGAGGTTTTTCAGCAGCAGGAACTGGAAGACCAGTCAGGATGGAGGGAAAGATGAATGAAGCAATGTACAGAGACATTCTGAATGAAAAGCTGCTTCCGAGTGCTCTTGACCTAAGACTAGGGCGACGGTTCATCTTCCAACAGGAGCCCAGACCTAAATCCGATTGAACATCTCTGGAGAAAATGGCTGTACACTAGGCATGGGACGTTGCCTATGACTGTTTTCAAGGTATACCGCAGTTTGGAAAAGTCAAGGTTTTGAAACCATCAAAATGTTCTGCTATACCGTTCCTAAGGTATGTGTAAGTTTTTATTTACTTTTTTTTTGTTTGTTTTTTAGGACAACAGTATCTCTAAAGATGCCGTTTTAAATTGTTATGAAATTTGTGTTTTTAAAACTAATAAAGACAGCAGAAGTCAATGATTCATTTGAATTATTTAGCCTGACATGTTTACTGCTCCAAAATCTTTGAAATATTTCTCAAAATAAAATGTATTGTGTTCAAAGGGGAAAACGTTTTTGTTTTTTACCCAGACATTTCAAAAGTATATTTTAGAGCAGTAATTACAATACTGTGAAACTGTGATATTTATATCCAAGTTTATCATACTGCCAGAATCTTATACCGGCCCATGCCTACTGTACACCGTTGCTTTCCATCCAATCTGAGAGCTTGAGGGGTACTGCAAAGAGGAATGGGCAAAAATTCCCAAAGACTGGTGTGCCAAGCTTGTGGCATCATATTCAAAAAGACTTGAGACTGTAATTACTGCCAAAGGTGCATCAACAAAGTATTGAGCAAAGGCTGTGAATACTGATGTACATGTGATTTTTCAGCTTTTTTATTTTTAATAAATTTGCAACAATTTCAAAAACTCTTTTTCACATTGTCATTATGGGGGATTGTGTGTAGAATGTTGAGGAAATCAATGAATTTAATTAATTTTGGAATAAGGCTGTAACATAAAAAATGTGGAAAAATGAAGCGCTATCAATACTTTCCGGATACACTGTAAAATCAAAACATACATTAGTAGATCCATGATTCCATACCAGAAATGACATATATACACCACATTAAGATCAATCCTCCAAACCGCCAGTAATCAGCTGGATCTTTGTGCATCTGGAAAGAAAAAGATAACACACTAAGACACTCTGAAAAGTTTTCAAAAGGAACAATTTCAATTTATTCACCTTTGCTTTAAACATGATTAATATTTATTCAAACTGTGCTGCAGTTAATAGTTTTGTCTGGTGGAAAAATAGCAAAATCACTAAAAGAAAGAGCATGTAGATTCACAACAATGGAAGTATCACAGCAATAGAGGTATCATCATATGCTCACTGGATGTCATGAAATAATGTCTAAAAGGAAAAAAGTTTAAATATCATGCCCTTGCTCCAAAAAGACATTTACCAAAAAAAAAGACCTTAACAAATGATTTACAAGTTTAACATGCCTTTATCAAAGTAGGAAATATAATGCTCTTGACATTTTATATAATGCTCTATGAATTTTTTTTCATACAAATACCAATTGATTCGCTTCAAAAGATCTTGAGTAACCCTTCAGAGCCATGTGTAGTTTGATGGATGGATGCGCTTTTTTTGAATTCAAAATCTCACTCCCCATTCTCTACCATTATCAAATTTAGAAGTGACAGGATAAATTTTATTCATAACTTCAGTTTTGTCTAAAAGAAAAAAGTCATACACCTCGGGAGGGCTTGAGGGTGAGTAAACTATGGAGCAATTTTCATTTTTGAGTAAACCATCCATTTAAATTCTCCTTACCTTTATTCTCTCCCATGATATTCCAAAGGTGTATGACTTTCTTCAAATGAACCCTTTTAGATTTTTTTTTTAGAAAAATGATCCATCTACTGTATGTCTACTAATGTGGTATATAATACAAGTGATTAGACACCAAAGTGCTGAAGGTCCAAAAAGTCTATACACAAAATAAACCAAATGCATTGTAAAGTTCACAAGCAAACTTCTTTTGTGAAAAACACAGCAGTCTGTGAGAGCGTCAAAATTCGCAACATTGATCTAGTATTTAAAGGGGCCGTTGCAGCATATCAGCAAATCAGTTACATTCCCGCATAAAACATGCTTTCTAGCGTGAAGATGTTGCACGCCTATTATCAAATTTACTTAACTACGGAAGATCTAGTTGCATGTGGTGTGGCTTTGCTCCACTATGTGTCCATATGCCTAAAATATTCTGAAGCAGCAATACTGTTTTGTATTGTCGCATTAAATTAGCTTTTTTTAAAGAAAAAATATATATATAACATTGATGCACATTAGTAACTCGCCAGAAACTTTTTAATTTATGTTCCTGTAAGAAAACATTGCAAATAATTGGAAATCCGAATGGGCTTCCGAAAATGAATGACTTCCGGCTACTTTGACGTTCTCGCCGCTTTCGGTGTGAATGTACAGTAAGCCAAATGCCAAACTCCCTGACTTTCACTGACAAAAAAAAGCTGAATTTCCATGACCTATAAACAACAATAACATAAAATTTTTTGAGATGAAAAAGACTAGGGACATGCTGAATGCGAGAGAAAGCACAGCTGATATAATTTCATCGATTCAGCGTGAACACATGACTGAACTGTTTTTACTATTACTGTATAATATGTGTTGAAAAACTGTACTTTGTTAAGACTATTAACATAACCAAAAGATTCAGGTCTAGCAACACCTATTAAAAAATGTATAGAATCTTTTTTTTTTTTTTTTTTTGATGAATGGAAAGTAAAATGTAAAGCAATAAAAAAATTCCCTGATATTCCATGACTTAGACAAAAATCTATAAAATTCCCTGACTTTCAATGTCTACAATAGACTTTGTAACATTCCATGACATCCCAGAAATTCCATGACCCGTGGGAACCCTGAAAGTTAGCTTTATACATCTGGGATGGCATGAAGGAGATCTTTTTTTTAGTAAATTGTGTCTGTTAAAAATGACAAAGTACTATTATTTGAAAATATATTTCAAATGATACTTACTAGTGATGGGCTTGTTTCTCTGTTGGTGCCTGCTCTGCCCCCTAAACATTGTTCATGTTCCAATGCTTGATCTAAAAAACAAAACAAAAACAATAAACAGTTAGGTGTTATATATTAGCAGTATTCATCTCTCCAAGACAAGCACAAGCTTTATCATATATTTTTATAAGTTAAATGTAAAATTGTTAAAAACTCAGAAAGTTGTAAGCTGGGTCAAATTCACATTGATGTTACCCATAGTGTTATCATCTTTTGATAAGTTAACAGTATTTTATGAGGTCCATTTTAATTCCCCCATCAAATGTGCCTAAAACAATGGTTAATTTAACATTAACATGATTCACACAAAATTCATCATGACTCTCAAATCTCACACAGAATTCCCTCATCATTTACCCGCCCTAATGTTGTTCCAAACCTGGTTGACTCTCTTTCTTGGTGTGACCTTTTGTATTTGTTTTATTATCAAATGGTTTCAGAAGAAACTACGTCATACAGGTTTGAAAATACATGCATTTTGAAAAGACAACATTTAATTTGGGGTGAATAATGACTGCAAACTCAAGAAGATAGGTAAATACTGTCTAAAGTTGCATTGAATTTGTTTGCATGGTCTGTCCCTTGTACTTTTTTATTTTAAACATAGGTCATTCCTATCGAAAACAAATAAAATAAACATGCAGACTAACTTCCAAAAAGTATGCGGGTTTTCTAGATTACAGTCAGTGGTTCTCAACCTTTTTCAGTGGGCCGTACTATATCCAAGTTCAATTCTTACGGGCTGCATATTAGTTGAATGACGTCATCAACGCAAACTAACCAGATATTATGTTAACTATTACAATTAGATGTATTACTATTATTTTTAGAGCGTGTAATTCTGCTTACCATTAATGAGACACGTTATGATGTCGGGAGTCGACCAATTTGGTAAAAATATGAGTTAACAGTACAATGAAGTTGTGACTGTAAGTTGTAGTCAATAAGACGCGCATGGAAACGTGACCGGATGCGTGTCAGTCGACGTCACTGAAGAAAATAAGCATTCGCATATGTAAGTGGATCCAAATATAAAAAGCATCTTTGCGCTTAATAATCTGAGGTGTCCAAAGATATTTTGCCACATTTCTGCAATTGAGGATAGTGATGGGAAGTTTGGATCATTTTACTGACTCGGACCTTTGGGTCTCGTTCATCGAGATGAACGAATCTTTTTTCGAGTCATTTCGTTCAATTCATTCAATTTGCCCAAAATAACATTACAATGTTACGAGATGCTTCCAAACACATCTACAACTAGCCCGAACGTTGATCACACTACGAACAAGTCAACTACAATGCTAATATACAATGCAATGTTACTAAGAACGAGAAAATAATCCTTCGTTGTTTACCTGGTGTTTTGTCTATGTTTAGCTCTACCCACCTCTTCTGGCATGTCTTCAGATTTGCCGTTCGTTCACCTGACACTGACAGTGCCATATAAGCTTAACCGATGCGTACAGTCTGAGCAAGAAACACCCATGATTAACTGTTCACCTTTTGAGTCTTCGGGGTTTTGAGTCGTTCGTGCACAAATGTGCGCAGGCGCGAATGAATCACTCCCTGAGGACTCATCGTTCTCGAGTCACATAAAAGATTCGATCAAAATGAACGAATTGTTCAAGAATGACTGCTGCGCAATTTGGCTGTGTCTTCTTGCCTAAACATTTATCATTTATATTTTTAACATCCGTTATGACATTTAATTGATGACTGTTTGAAATCTGCCAGAGCGCGCGCGTGATTGTGTGCGTTAACGTTAACTGAGTTGCATCAGTACATAGTTGCGTCAGATCTACGCATATAGGAAAACAGTGCACGATTGCCAAAATAATTTTATGTAAGTTTGTTTAATACGTTTATTTTTTTAATTAATTTTAAGAACGAATTGTAAATGTATTTATTATTATTTGTTTTAATTTTAACGTGTTAGCGTCGGCGTGTGACGGCCGGAGTTTGAGAACCACTGATATCTATGACATGATATCTATGATAATAAGTTACTCACCGCGACTGAAGATGGTGTGGATACTTTTCATTACCCAAATTTATGGAAGCAAACTAACACACATAAAACAACAACGTTAGCTATTTATTTACTAACAGAGACATTTGAAAAAGAGCTTGTAAATTTTTACTCACCACCAGCTTCTCTTTATAACTGATCAGCATTATGTCCCGCCGCAATTGACTGTATCAAAAAGCCTAGTTTGCATGTGGTCCTCTGCTACGGAGTCCAAGGGAGTGCATTTTGATTTGCTCTGTTTAACGAATAAACAAAACACTGTTCATTTCAAAGCTCCAGATACTTTGATCTTAGCTGACACATGCTATCAACACTACGTAACATCAGCTGGTAATATTATACTTCAATATCACTACTACATACTACATATTGTAACTTAGAAGCAATTGAAAAGTTCTTCTTACCTTCTGTAGTTTGTCGTTAAATGTTGATAAAACACTTTGTCCAGATTTCTTTTGTGTGTGTTCTTCTTTCACGTCTCATATATCAAATGCATTCAAAATTAACATTTTAAAACAAGTCATGTAGTTGATGTAAAACCCACCGAATAGGACCGAAGTATAGACCAATTACCAACCTACGTCACACATGACGTCACACGGGTCCCCGGTTGCAGAAAAAGACCGGCTGCAATAGCAAACATGTCGTGTTTTGCGGTAGGATGCCAAATTCGAAAGCCAAAAAATAGAAAACTTAACTTTTACCATACACCACACTGCTTTTAATGCCGACTGCAGATGTCTTTGGCTAAAAGGGAGCTGAATGAAGTGACAACCTAATTATAAATGCTGAACTCTGCAGTTCTCATGTTATATCAGGTAAGTTAACGCTATGTTGAATCATACACATTACTCGTTTTTGATTGCAGCAATGATTTCGGCAAAACAGTTACATGTGGTTAATTAAACTGCGGACACTGAATGCTAAGAATGAAACGTGAAAGTGTAAGTTATTAAGGTAAAGTTGGTTTTATATTCACACATTCATTCAGTGACAACTTGGTAACACACTCCCTATATTGTTTACCACGGCACTTTGAATATTCGGTCTGAAATAACCTGCAAGTGTGACTTGAAAACAACATTAACACTGTTTATTTGACTGTGAACAATGTTGTACTTTGACAGTCATTGGCTGCTAATATGATTTCGCTACTTAGAGTTTGCAAATAATACGTTTATGAAAATATATTATTAAGGGGAAAGTCCGAATGTGCGAATATAAAACCAACTTTACCTTTATGTGTAAGTTCACATACCCTGGGCCTGCTGTACAAGTGTAGTTCGCTGTCAGAATGCAGTTTGTTCTGCCTGTTGATGATCATCACCCTAGCCTTGTATAACGTTAGCTCCGTCTTTTTTTCCTTGTCTTTGGCTCGACAGATCCTCGGTTTTTGGCACTACATAGTTTTGAATCTGGTAATCAAGGAACATTATTTCTTGTACATTGACCACACAGAACACAATTGATGGCATCCAAACACTTGTAGACCTTTAACTTCTCTCGTAAAATCCATTGGAGCTTCAATGAGATTGTATATTTCGGGCTGGATGCTTGGTCATTTCGTCTTATTCAATATCCATTGGGAGGGCGCTATCGCAAATGGACCTGTCAGACGAACGCCGCTCACTTTAACGTTAATTTTGCTGAATCACTGTGCTTATTACTGGGTGACAAGCTGTTATAATACGCTGAAAGCATTATGTAAATAATATGTATAATATATAATCAATATATCTTATTTCTAATACAACAACAAACTCTGAACCGCATTGGATGTCATTCCCTCGCTGTAAATGCTAGCGCTCCCGGTTTTTTTCTGCCACCTCCCTGCGCGCGCATCCTGAATGTTTACAAACATGGTAATTGGTCTATTGCTGCAGTCGGACTCTGCAGACGTGGGTGGAGCAGCGCATAGTCATTCAAACGGACGTTATTCAAACTTTACCTGAAGGCGCGAAGTGTTGTCATTGGACAGATTCCATGATGACAATCAAAATAACCAATCATGCTCAAAGCTGCACGGAGACAGCCAGTAGGGTGATAACAACGCTAGTATGGGAAAAGATGACAACATTTTTTTTTTTATATAATTATATTTACAAATATATTTAATCTTATTTGTGAACAAATAAAACACACACATTATAATTGGTTAAATAGTGTTTTCATTGCAGTGTGCATGATTAATAATATAGTATATATATATATATATATATATATATATATATATATATATATATATATATATATATATATATATATATATATATAAATAAATAAATATACATACATACACACACACACACACCACACACACACACATTTATATATATATATATATATATATATATATATATATATATATATATATATATATATATATATATATATATATATACACATACATACATACATACATACATACATACATACATACATATTTATATATATATATATATATATATATATATATATATATATTTATATATATATATATATATATATATATATATATATATATATATATATATATATATATATATATATATATTCATTCATTCATTTATTTTTTTTTGGCTTAGTCCCTTTATTAATCTGGGGCCGCCAACTTATCCAGCATATGTTTTACGCAGCCGATGCTCTTCCAGCTGCAACCCATCACTGGGAAACATACACACTCAATCACACACACTATGGCCAATTTAGCTTACCCAATTCACCTATAGCGCATGTCTTTGGACTTGTTGGGGAAACTGGAGCACCCAGAGGAAACCCATGCAAACACGGGGAGAACATGCAAACTACACACAGAAATGCCTCGAACCAGCGACCTTTTTGCTGTAAAGTGATTGTGCTACCCACTGCGCCACATGGCAGCCATATATATATATATATATATATATATATATATATATATATATATATATATATATATATATATATATATATATATATATATATATATATATATATATATATATATATATATATATATATATATAATGTAATATATGTAATACATTTTATATATTCATTCATTCATTTATTTTTTTTTTTGGTTTAGTTCCTTTTATTAATCTGGGGTCGCCCAGTAGCACATGTTTTACACAGCAGATGCCCTTCCAGCTGCAACCCATCTCTGGAAAACATACATACACACTCATTCACACTCATACACTATGAACAATTTAGCTTACCTAATTCACCTGTACCGCATGTGTTTGGACTGTGAGGGAAACCGGAGCACCCGGAGGAAACCCACACGAACACGGGGAGAACATGCAAACTCTACACAGAAACGCCAACTGACCCAGCCAAAGCTCAAACCAGCAACCTTCTTGCTGTGAGGCGACAGCACATTTTATATATTTTACTATTATTTTGTATTTTGCACTGTCTGGAGCCAGCACCTAAGCTTTTCACTCATCATAGTACACGTGCTGATGACGTGATAATAAAAGGGATTTGATTTGATTTGATATTAAGGCAAAGAAGAGAACATATTCATTGCAATTAAAATAAACTTACTGAACCAGGAGACTGATTAAAAAAATGCTTATTTAAAAAATAAAATCAAATGGCACTTACAGGCTTTTGCACCTGAACTCTTCATATACAGCAGGTGTGTCAAACTCAGTTCCTGGAGGGCTGTAGCCTTGCAGAGTTTAGCTCCAAACTTAATTAAACACCCCAAAGAAGTCAAAGTCTTAATAGCCATACTGTACTAGAAGTTTCCATGCAGGTGTGTTGAGGCAAGTTTGAGGTAAACTCAGCTGGACACTGTCACTCGAGAACTCAGTTAAACCGTTGCTAAACCAGCAACCCTGGTTTAGGGGAACCCCCTGATCCGGCTAATCAAGTCAATCAGGCTTATTTACATTTAGATGGTTTGTGTATATATACAGGTGCATCTCAATAAATTACAATGTCATGGAAAAGTTTATTTATTTCAGTAATATTTTAGCTAAATTTATGAAATGATGACCCTTTTGTATTTTAAAAAACGAGTGGTCTTTCCTTTAAAAACACACGCCTTAAAATGTCAATTTATATTTTGTCAATTTATATGTCGCACTGTTACACATCCTGTTGGTTTAGGGTTAATCCTCTCTCCACTGCAACACTTGATTGCTAACATTAACATAAATTGTCAATTCAACAATAATTGCTTGCATTATCATTTATTTTAATGTTTTGTTACTTAAATGACATATGTGTTTGCAGCAGCATTCTGTCTCAGGTTGCACTTTATGACAAGGTCCTTCACAGGTTTTGTTTATATTTTGCCCTTGTCTTTCATCAAGGGACTCTGAAGACCAGTGTTGCCAATTTAGCAATTTTGAAGCTAGATTTAGCGTCATCCCTACCCCTTTTGAAATTTTTTTCAAAAGTTTAGGGACTTATAGCAACTTCTTTGACAAACCTTGTTTACATTCTCATCTTGACCACTGATATTTATATTTACATGAGTGAATTTTCCTTTATGATGTCATCTAGTGACATAGAAAGCAGTTGACAACACTGCTGAAGACATTCGCATTTGACAAATGTTTTCCATGGTTCCAGGACTTTCAAAGTCCCCCAGTGCCGTGTTTTGTCTCACCCTTATTATTACCATCATATGATTTCTATGTGCATAACAAATTCATGACTATAACATTTGGATGTGTTTGTGAATGTGGATAGTAATGTTGGGGGAATTTGAGTTTGTGATGATGTTTTCATCTGTTCACAACTTGATCTGTAAAGCAATTTGGATCAAACGTGTTATTTAAAGACCTATATGAGACTCAATTTAGCAAAATAAAAATAACAAATCTAACTTTTGCTGGAGCTATTTCTAGTATGTGAAAAACTTTACTTATTAATGTTAACCCACTGATAAGCTCGTCCTGATTTTGCCAAGTGCTAGTTGCCCTGAGACCAACATTTCTTATGATGACCCAGGGACAACAACTCCATCAGCCAATCAAACGTCATGATGTCATCATTATGTGCCCCCTGCAAAAATTCAAAAAAAGAAGAAGAAAAACACCTGCATTTTTACCAGTGAAGAGGACAAGGGAAAAAGGTAAGATCACGAGTTTTCTCCTATCAATTTACAGAATGATCATACAATTAATATTTGTTTATAGATTTGCTCTTTTTTCCAGCTTAGCAAACATTTAACTTTAGCTTGCATCGACAAGTTAGCATTAGCCTAATTAGCGATCCATACAAGTCTTAACGTTAGATTGATGTGCTCTAATGTACTTTCTGGCTCAAATTAAAACAAGACAACAAATGTAATTTTTTTTAATAATGTGCCTAGCTATCAAACGCGATGAAACTTGGTCTTTTTCTAGCTTAAAGTGACCGCTAATTTGTCTAATATGTCTGTTTTAGCATATATTATGCCACTGTTTTATTCAAAGACAAACGGCTGAAAGGCAGAACAAACAGCACTGGTTTAAACAAAAGATATAAATTTCATGATCATTCTGTAAATTGATAGGAAAAAACTCGTGATCTTACCTTTTTCCCTTGTCCTCTTCACTGGTAAAAATGCAGGTGTTTTTCTTCTTCTTTTTTTGAATTTTTGCAGGGGGCACATAATGATGACATCATGACGTTTGATTGGCTGATGGAGTTGTTGTCCCTGGGTCATCATAAGAAATGTTGGTCTCAGGGCAACTAGCACTTGGCAAAATCAGGACGAGCATGACCAGAGGTAAAGATGATAATGATATGTATTATTAAATCAGCTACGATGACTTGAGGTAACATTAAATATAATAATGATACGTTATTAATGGATCAGCAATGATGACCTGAGGTCAACATATTCATATCTAACAGAATAAATAATCTGATTAAATCGACTCAACCTGGATTTTACAGTGAATCACAGTACGTTAGCGTCTCGAATACTTTCTTTTGTTTAAACCAGTGCTATTTGTTCTGCCTTTCAGCCGTTTGTCTTTGAATAAAACAGTGGCATAATATATGCTAAAACAGACATATTAGACAAATTAGCGGTCACTTTAAGCTAGAAAAAGACCAAGTTTCATCGCGTTTGATAGCTAGGCACATTATTAAAAAAAATTACATTTGTTGTCTTGTTTTAATTTGAGCCAGAAAGTACATTAGAGCACATCAATCTAACGTTAAGACTTGTATGGATCGCTAATTAGGCTAATGCTAACTTGTCGATGCAAGCTAAAGTTAAATGTTTGCTAAGCTGGAAAAAAGAGCAAATCTATAAACAAATATTAATTGTATGATCATTCTGTAAATTGATAGGAGAAAACTCGTGATCTTACCTTTTTCCCTTGTCCTCTTCACTGGTAAAAATGCAGGTGTTTTTCTTCTTCTTTTTTTGAATTTTTGCAGGGGGCACATAATGATGACATCATGACGTTTGATTGGCTGATGGAGTTGTTGTCCCTGGGTCATCATAAGAAATGTTGGTCTCAGGGCAACTAGCACTTGGCAAAATCAGGACGAGCTCTGGTCATCATCGCTGATTTATTAATAACGTATATGTTGACCTCAGGTCATCATCGCTAATGTAATAATATCATTAATATTTTGACCTCAGGTCATCATCGCTGATTTATTAACATCATTATTATGTTGACCTCAAGTCATCATCGCTGATTTATTAATATATATATATATATATATATATTTATATATATATATATATATATATATATATATATATTATGTTTACCTTCAGGTCATCGTCGCTGATTTATTAATATTATAATGTTGACCTCAGGTCATCATCGCTGATTTATTAATATCATTAATATATTGACCTCAGGTCATCGTCGCTGATTTATTCATATCATTAATATGTTGACCTCAGGTCATCGTTGCTGATTTACTAATATCATTAATATGTTGACCTCAGGTCATCGTCGCTGATTTATTAATATTAATATGTTGACCTCAGGTCATCATTGCTGATTTATTAACATTATTATTATGTTGACCTCAGGTCATCATTGCTGATTTATTAACATTATTATTATGTTGACCTCAGGTCATCATCGCTGATTTATTAATACATTTATTATGTTTACCTTCAGGTCATCATCGCTGATTTATTAATATCATTAATATGTTGACCTCAGGTCATCGTCACTGATTTATTAATATCATTAATATGTTGACCTCAGGTCATCGTCGCTGATTTAATAATATTATTATGTTGACCTCAGGTCATCATCGCTCATTTATCAATATAGTTATTATGTTTACCTTCAGGTCATCATCGCTGATTTATTAATATCATTAATATGTTGACCTCAGGTCATCGTCGCTGATTTATTCATATCATTAATATGTTGACCTCAGGTCATCGTCGCTGATTTATTAACATCATTATTATGTTGACCTCAGGTCATCATCGCTGATTTATTAATATAATTATTATGTTTACCTTTAGGTCATCATCGATGATTTATTATTATCATTAATATGTTGACCTCAGGTCATCATCGCTGATTTATTAATATTAATATGTTGACCTCAGGTTATCATCACTGATTTATTAATATAATTATTATGTTTACCTTTAGGTCATCGTCGATGATTTATTATTATCATTAATATGTTGACCTCAGGTCATCATTGCTGATATAATAACATCATTAATATGTTGACCTCAGATCATCGTCGCTGATTTATTAATATCATTAATATGTTGACCTCAGGTCATTATCGCTGATTTATTATTAATTAATATGTTGACCTCAGGTCATTGTCGCTGATTTATTAATATAATTATTATGTTACCTTCAAGTCATCATCGCTGACATATTAATATCATTAATATGTTGACCTCAGGTCATCATCGCTGATTTATTAATATCATTAATATGTTGACCTCAGATCATCGTCACTGATTTATTAATATCATTAACATGTTGACCTCAGGTTATCGTAGCTGATTTATTAACATCATTAATATGTTGACCTCAGGTCATCATCGCTGATTTATTAATATCATTAATATGTTGACCTCAGGTCATCATCGCTGATTTATTAATATAATTATTATGTTTACCTTTAGGTCATCGTCGATGATTTATTATTATCATTAATATGTTGAACTCAGGTCATCATCGTTGATTTATTAATATTAAAATGTTGACCTCAGTTCATCATCGCTGATTTATTAATATTAATATGTTGACCTCAGGTCATCATTGCTGATTTATTAACATCATTAGTATGTTGACCTCAGGTCATCATCGCTGACGTAGTAATATCTTTAATATGTTGACCTCATGTCATCGTCGCTGATTTATTAATATTAATATGTTGACCTCAGGTCATCGTTGCTGATTTATTAATAATAGTATGTTGACCTCAGGTCATCATTGCTGATTTAATATATTTATTATGTTTACCTTCAGGTCATCGTTGCTGATTTACTAATATCATTAATATGTTGACCTCAGGTCATCGTCGCTGATTTATTAATATTAAGATGTTGACCTCAGGTCATCATCACTGACTTAATAATATCATTAATATGTTGACCTTAGGTCATCATCGTAGATTTATTAATATTAATATGTTGACCTCAGGTCATCATCGCTGATTTATTAATATTAATATGTTGACCTCAGGTCATCATTGCTGATTTAATAACATCATTAATACGTTGACCTCTGGTCATCGTCGCTGATTTATTAATATCATTAATATGTTGACCTCAGGTCAACGTCGCTGATTTATTAATATTAATATGTTGACCTAAGGTCATCATCGCTGATTTATTAATATAATTATTATGTTTACCTTTAGGTCATCGTCGATGATTTATTATTATCATTAATATGTTGACCTCAGGTCATCATTGCTGATTTAATAACATCATTAATATGTTGACCTCAGATCATCGTCGCTGATTTATTAATATCATTAATATGTTGACCTCAGGTCATCATCGCTGATTTATTATTAATTAATATGTTGACCTCAGGTCATTGTCGCTGATTTATTAATATTAATATGTTGACCTTAGGTCATCATTGCTAATTTATTAATATATTTATTATGTTTACCTTCAGGTCATCGTTGCTGATTTATTATTATCATTAATATGTTGACCTAAGGTCATCGTCGCTGATTTACTAATATCATTAATATGTTGACATCAGGTCATCGTCACTGATTTATTAATATTAATATGTTGACCTCAGGTCATCATCGCTGATTTATTAATATAGTTATTATGTTTACCTTCAGGTCATCATCGCTGACTTAATAATATCATTAATATGTTGACCTCAGGTCATCTTCGCTGATTTATTAATATCATTAATATGTTGACCTCAGGTCATCGTAGCTGATTTATTAACATCATTAATATGTTGACCTCAGGTCATCATCGCTGATTTATTAATATAATTATTATTTTTACCTTTAGGTCATCGTTGATGATTTAATAATATCATTAATATTTTGACCTCAGGTCATCGTCGCTGATTTATTAATATCATTAATATGTTGACCTCAGGTCATCATCGCTGACTTAATAATATCATTAATATGTTGACCTCAGGTCAACGTCGCTGATTTATTAATATTAATATGTTGACCTCAGGTCATCGTCGCTGATTTATTAATATAATTATTATGTTTACCTTTAGGTCATCGTCGATGATTTATTATTATCATTAATATGTTGATCTCAGGTCATCATCGCTTATTTATTAATATTAATATGTTGACCTCAGGTTATCATCACTGATTTATTAATATAATTATTATTTTTACCTTTAGGTCTTTGTCGATGATTTATTATTATCATTAATATGTTGACCTCAGGTCATCATTGCTGATTTAATAACATCATTAATATGTTGACCTCAGATCATCGTCGCTGATTTATTAATATCATTATTATGTTGACCTCAGGTCATCATCGCTGATTTATTATTAATTAATATGTTGACCTCAGGTCATTGTCGCTGATTTATTAATATTAATATGTTGACCTTAGGTCATCATTGCTGAGTTATTAATATATTTATTATGTTTACCTTCAGGTCATCGTTGCTGATTTATTATTATCATTAATATGTTGACCTAAGGTCATCGTTGCTGGTTTACTAATATCATTAATATGTTGACCTCAGGTCATCATCGCTGATTTATTAATATTAATATGTTGGCCTCAGGTCATCATTGCTGATTTATTAACATTATTAATATGTTGACCTCTTGTCATCGTCGCTGATTTATTAATATCATTAATATGTTGACCTCAGGTCATCATCGCTGATTTATTAATATCATTAATATGTTGACCTCAGGTCATCGTTGCTAATTTATTAATATTAATATGTTGACCTCAGGTCATCATTGCTGATTTATTAACATCATTATTATGTCGACCTCAGGTCATCATCGCTGATTTATTAACATCATTAATATGTTGACCTCATGTCATCATCGCTGATTTATTTATATATTTATTATGTTTACCTTCAGGTCATCATCACTGATTTATTAATGTAATTATTATGTTGACCTCAGGTCATCATCACTGATTCATTTCTACCTATCATTAATATTTAACTGAGGTCATCATTGCTGATTTATTAATGCAGATTGTTAATGCTTATTTACCTCAGGTCATCCTCATATATATATATATATATATATATATATATATATATATATATATATATATATATATATATATATACATACACACACACACACATATATATATATATATATATATATATATATATAACGTGTTTTGGCTGAGCGCAAAGATAAGTTAATATCTTAATTAATGTAACCGCGGACACTGATTCTGCACATCTGACTGATTGTTTGCCTTTATTTTCTCTATTGTATGAACTTATTGCACGTTATACTTTTATAATGGCCATTATTGATCATTAAAACTGATATTCAATGAAAGAGAGGGTATGTTTCGTATTTTCAATGAAAATGAAAGGAGGCAGTAATGTTATAGGCTCTGTTTTGTTATGAATATTCCTGAAGATGACGCTCATATCATGCAGCTACATGACGCCTCAACATTTTTGATGTCTGTTGCTAATATCAAAATGAAAATAGGCTGTTCCTCACATCATGTTTTCATTTTACTGTTAAGATAGTGAAACAGCAAAGTCAGGGTGATGTGAATGACTTTATAATGTACACACTCGGGAGTTTGTTTTTCATATCAAACTTGCGAGGTCTGAACTTACACGGAGAGGATGCAGGACTGAACTGTGTGAAGGCTACTTAATATTGAGGAAAAAGCCCCAATCAGACAGGCGAATGTCTGCAGCCCCGCCTCCGTTTTCAGATGTCTCCATTTTCCCCCATCTACACTGAGACGGAGCAGCAGCGTTTTAGAATGAAAACGGCCTCTCCAGCGTTTCCAAAACGCTCCGTTTTCGGGGCTTGAAAACTCCGGCGTAGTGTGGACGGATGTCGTAACCGTAGCAAAACTTATGCGTTTTAAAACTAAAACATATTAGTGTAAACGGGGCCTAAGTGTGTCTGTGTAAGTGTGTGTGTCTCTCTCTCTCTCTCTTCGGTATCATGTTGTATAATATATTGGTGGCTCCACTATTATTTATTTAACCATAAAACAATTTTAACCATAAAATAAGTTAAAGATGTGATGCTGTATATTAGTTTTTTTTCACCTAAAAACAAGCATTAAATATTTAGATCAGTGTGACTTCTTGAAAAATATTGAATTTTAAAAGTCTGTTTAAAGCTGAAAATTTAAAGACATTTTAAGGAGTGAGCATCTAGAATTTTGCTTTGGGTAAAACCTTTTCAGATTTACTAACAATGCCCAACACAAACCCTCTTTTGGCATGGAAAGTAGAAGTTTTTAGAGATATTGTAGAGTCTTATTAAACTTAATGACGTGTTTTATTGTAATATTAACATAGTACAAACTATTCAGCCTGTTTTCTAGTCCCTTTATTAAGAAGCCAATTAACCAACTAGGGAATGAAAATCTAAATATTTTGTGATTTTATTTATTTTTTTTATAACAGGCAACTGATGATTGCAGCTATACATGTTACACAAGTAACGTGAATGTTTGTTTGTTTTTCAGGAGGACCATTTAACAAATGAGGAGGAATGTGCAAAACCTGGGCCCTGAATCAATCTTAAATCATTTTAAGACTATTACAGTATTGGACATTTGTCCAAATGTTTCTCTTTCAATACTGAACTGCTTTCTGAGTTAGAAAATGATTCTTTAAGTTATTAAGAATAGGAAAAAGCTATTATTTATTAAGGAAAGTATATGTTTGCAACCTTTTCACTTAAGTTTATTTCCTCAAAAATGGATTTATTATTTATTATTAATTAAAACTTCTCATATTGGCCCTGTTTCAGAAAGGAGGTTAAGTGAAAACTCAGAGTATGTTAACCCTGAAATGAGAGAAACTCTGGGTTTTACGTTTCAAAATGGCAGGTTTGTCAAACTGGTGAAAGCAGGGTAAGTCAAGTCTGTTTCTTAAAGAGAGGTAACTTTAACTCAGTCAGATACCATAACCTACTCTGTGAACCTAACCTGGTCAGGAGCAGGTTTATTCTCTAAGCTGAAATTTCTGTCAATATCCACCCCCTTTTTTTTTAAAGACGAAGCAGTATTTCTTGCCTTAGCCTTACATTTCCACCCACCTATTTTTATGCGCATAAAAAAAAAATATAAATAATTTTTTAAAAATCAGTTGATGGAAACCAAGATGCGCATAACTTTTAAAATGTTATCTTAAACTGATGAACGTGTGTTAAAGTGGGAACCTTAAATTAAACTTTCCACTGAACATTAAGCTAAGGTTATCTGCATTCTTGTTTTGTCAAATTTGACCTATAAAACTATGCAGTAGCCTATTTTAAGTAATTAACTTAAATAATATTTTATGTAGTTTAATGCAATTACATCTGAAATAACTTCAAATTTACGGCCAATTCCCCACTTTTTCACGTGAAAAGTCAATAAACGTCACACTTTACATTACTTTTTTATTATACTTAAATATTTAAATACTTCAAATGTAAACTTATGCATTACCTTGAGCAGCTGTTTTCCCACGCTAACTGCCTCTGTTTCACTGATGCAGTGGAGTTGCTTTTTAAATATATGCTCACATCTCTTTTTTAGCTGATGCCATGGTGACTCGTAATATCTGCACTCCATTAATGATGCCTTTTATAGTCGCGGTTTGCACACTTTAAGTTGCGGTCACACTGGACTTTACTCCCCATAGGCTCAAACTCTAGTGTGACTGCGGCTTAACTCTGAGTCAGTCTATTCAAAGTTAATTGACCAAACTCAGATCAGCTGTTCTGAAACCCAAAACTGAGTTTTTAATCTCTTGGTAAGAGAGTTCAAGTTTAAATCCTGAGTTGGTTGAACCTCCTTACTGAAACAGGCCCACTATCTGGTATGTCATCTATGTTGTCTATAAAATAAATTTATCTACTGATTCATTACTGATTTGTTCAGTTTCTCCATTTGAATGAATTAAGAGTGGTAATGGTAATTGAGTGGTAAGTGTCCTACCACTACATACTGTGTAGATTTAATTTGATATCTGCAGTACCTTTTAATTAATGTTACAAATAATTTCATAGCCTAATAATACTGAATTAAAATGCAGTCTTCTTGGTGTTATTCTTGCAGTAGTACATTTTTATAATGCTTTTGTTCGATTAATAAGAGTCACATACAACATTATTGTCATTTCATTTGAATATTAAGTAGACAAATGTTTTATGATCATAAAAGAAATACCCTGAGAACCGAGAAGTAGAATGTGAATTATATGAATGTATTTGTGAAACAGCTATCCACTGTAAACAACCACAGTTTTATTAATTAATTATACTTCAGGAGACTAAAAGAATAAAAATAAATTTGACAAAAAAAAATGTTTAGCACCCTTGTAAAGATCTGAAATCTTTATTTGACAAATGCTGACAAGTACATACCAACTTCATCTGCAGTAAAGACAGCAAAACAAAGCAAAATGTCTTCAGCATGTCTGCAGAATACTCAGTACTTTTTCGAGTTTCCAAAAAGTTGTACAATGCCACTCTTCATCTGCACTTTCATTCTCAGTTTCATTTTGTATAAGCACTCCTCTTCGTAGACCACTGCTTTTATAAATTACTCCATCTCTGATGTCAAATCTAAAAAGCAACGGGCACAAACAAAAGGACAAAAACATCAATAATGTAAAATAAAAATCCACAATAATATCAAGAAATCAGTGTAATGCTTACTGTAATTTATTTTTCTACATATATTTATTTTAAAAAAAATTGTTAAAATGGATTTTACCAATGTTTATATGATGACCTGGGGTTAACAAATTAAAGTGTCAAATGAGTGTTGGCCTGAGCTCAACATATTATCAAGAAACCAGTGATATAAATCAGTGATGACCTGAGTTTAACATATTAACATGTATCAATAAATCAGCGATGATGACCTGAGGTAAACATGTTAATGTATCAATAAATCAGCGATGATGACCTGAGGTAAACATGTTAATGCATTAATAAATCAGCGATGATGACCTGAGGTAAGCATGTTCATGCATTAATAAATCAGCGATAATGACCTGAGGTAAACATGTTAATGCATTAATAAATCAGCGATGATGACCTGAGGTAAACCTATTAATGATATGTATTAATAAATCAGAAATGATGACCTGAGGTAAAGATATTAATGATAATAATAAATCAGCGATGATGACCTGAGGTAAACGTATTAATAACATGCAATTATAATAATAAATCAGCGATGATGACCTGAGGTAAACATATAATAATAAATCAGCAATGATGACCTAAAGGTAAACGTAGTAATTACATTAATAATTCAGCAATGATGACCTGAGGTCAACATATTAATGATAGTAATAAATCAGCGATAATGACCTGAGGTCAACATATTAATGATATTCATAAATCAGCGATGATGACCTGAGGTCAACATAATAATGATGTTAAGAAATCAGCAATGATGACCTGAGGTCAACATATTAATGATATTTATAAATCAGCGATGATGACCTAAAGGTAAAAATAATAATTATATTATTAAATCAGCAATGATGACCTGAGGTCAACATATTAATGATACTAATAAATCAGCGATGATGACCTAAGGTCAACATATTAATGATATTAATAAATCAGCGATGATGACCTAAAGGTAAACATAATAATTATATTAATAAATCAGCAATGATGACCTAAGGTCAACATATTAATGATACTAATAAATCAGCGATGATGACCTGACGTCAATATATTAATGATATTATTACATCAGCGATGATGACCTGAGGTCAACATATCAATGATATTAATAAATCAGCGATGATGACCTGAGGTCAACATATTAATGATGTTAATAAATCAGCAATGATGACTTGAGGTCAACATATTACTATTAATAACTCAGCAATGATGTCCTGAGGTCAACATATTAATGATAATAATAAATTAGCGACGATGACCTGAGGTAATGTTAAATATAATAATGATACGTTATTAATGGATCAGCGATGATGACCTGAGGTCAACATATCAATGATATTAATAAATCAGCGATGATGACCTGAGGTCAACATATTAATGATGTTAATAAATCAGCAATGATGACTTGAGGTCAACATATTACTATTAATAACTCAGCAGTTATGTCCTGAGGTCAACATATTAATGATATTAATAAATTAGCGACGATGACCTGAGGTAATGTTAAATATAATAATGATACGTTATTAATGGATCAGCGATGATGACCTGATGTCAACATATTAATGATGTTAATAAATCAGCAATGATGACCTGAGGTCAACATATTATGTTAATAAATAAGCAATGATGACTTGAGGTCAACATATTAATGATGTTAATAAATCAGCACTGATGACCTGAGGTCAACATATTAACAATAATAAATTAGCAATGATGACCTGAGGTCAACATATTAATGATGTTAATAAATAAGCAATGATGACCTGAGGTCAACATATTAATATTGATAAATCAGCGATGATGGCCTGAGGTCAACATATTAATAATAATAAATTAGCAATGATGACCTGAGGTCAACATATTAATGATAATAAATTAGCAATGATGACCTGAGGTCAACATATTAATGATATTTATAAATCAGCGATGATGACCTGAGCTCAACATATTAATGATGTTAATAAATCAGCAATGATGACCTGAGGTCAACATATTAATATTGATAAATCAGCGACAATGACCTAAGGTCAACATATTAATGATATTAATAAATCAGCGACGATGACCTGAGGTCAACATATTAATGATAATAATAAATCAGCGATAATGACCTGAAGGTAAACATAATAAATATATTATTAAATCAGCGATGATGACCTGAGGTCAACATAATAATGATGTTAATAAATCAGCAATGATGACCTGAGGTCAACATATTAATATTAATAAATCAGTGATGATGACCTGAGGTCAACATAATAATGATGTTAATAAATCAGCAATGATCACCTGAGGTCAACATATTAATATTAATAAATCAGTGATGATGACCTGAGGTCAACATATTAATGATGTTAATAAATCAGCAATGATGACCTGAGGTCAACATATTAATATAGATAAATCAGCGACGATGACCGAAGGTCAACATATTAATTATTTTAAAAAATCAGCGACGATGATCTGAGGTCAACATATTAATGATATTAATAAATCAGCGATAATGACCAGAAGGTAAACATAATAAATGTATTAATAAATCAGCAATGATGACCTGAGGTCAACATAATAATGATGTTAGTAAATCAGCAATGATGACCTGAGTTCAACATATTAATATTAATAGATCAGCGATGATGACCTGAGGTCAACATAATAATGATGTTAATAAATCAGCGATGATGACCTGAGGTCAACATATTAATATTAATAAATCAGCGACGATGACCTGAGGTCGACATATTAATGATATTAATAAATCAGCGACGATGACCTGAGGTCAACATATTAATGATGTTAATAAATCAGCAATGATGACCTGAGGTAAACATATTAATATTAATAAATCAGCGATGATGACCTGAGGTCAACATATTTATATTAATAAATCAGCGATGATGACCTGAGGTCAACATATTAATATTGATAAATCAGCGATGATGGCCTGAGGTCAACATATTAATAATAATAAATTAGCAATGATGACCTGAGGTCAACATATTAATGATAATAAATTAGCAATGATGACCTGAGGTCAACATATTAATGATATTTATAAATCAGCGATGATGACCTGAGCTCAACATATTAATGATGTTAATAAATCAGCAATGTTGACCTGAGGTCAACATATTAATATTGATAAATCAGCGACAATGACCTAAGGTCAACATATTAATGATATTAATAAATCAGCGACGATGACCTGAGGTCAACATATTAATGATAATAATAAATCAGCGATAATGACCTGAAGGTAAACATAATAAATATATTATTAAATCAGCGATGATGACCTGAGGTCAACATAATAATGATGTTAATAAATCAGCAATGATGACCTGAGGTCAACATATTAATATTAATAAATCAGTGATGATGACCTGAGGTCAACATAATAATGATGTTAATAAATCAGCAATGATCACCTGAGGTCAACATATTAATATTAATAAATCAGTGATGATGACCTGAGGTCAACATATTAATGATGTTAATAAATCAGCAATGATGACCTGAGGTCAACATATTAATATAGATAAATCAGCGACGATGACCGAAGGTCAACATATTAATTATTTTAAAAAATCAGCGACGATGATCTGAGGTCAACATATTAATGATATTAATAAATCAGCGATAATGACCAGAAGGTAAACATAATAAATGTATTAATAAATCAGCAATGATGACCTGAGGTCAACATAATAATGATGTTAGTAAATCAGCAATGATGACCTGAGTTCAACATATTAATATTAATAGATCAGCGATGATGACCTGAGGTCAACATAATAATGATGTTAATAAATCAGCGATGATGACCTGAGGTCAACATATTAATATTAATAAATCAGCGACGATGACCTGAGGTCGACATATTAATGATATTAATAAATCAGCGACGATGACCTGAGGTCAACATATTAATGATGTTAATAAATCAGCAATGATGACCTGAGGTAAACATATTAATATTAATAAATCAGCGATGATGACCTGAGGTCAACATATTTATATTAATAAATCAGCGATGATGACCTGAGGTCAACATATTTATATTAATAAATCAGCGATGATGACCTGAGGTCAACATATTAATGATATTATTACATTAGCGATGATGACCTGAGGTCAACATATTAATATTAATAAATCAGCGATGATGACCTGAGGTCAACATAATAATGATGTTAATAAATCAGCAATGATGACCTGAGGTCAAAATATTATGATATTATCACATCAGCGATGATGACTTGAGGTCAACATATACGTTATTAATAAATCAGCGATGATGACCAGAGGTAAAGATGATAATGATATGTATTATTAAATCAGCAACGATTTACCAGAGGTAACGTTAAATATAATAATGATACGTTATTAATGGATCAGCAATGATGACCTGAGGTCAACATATTCATATCTAACAGAATAAATTATCTGATTAAATCGACTCAACCTGGATTTTACAGTGAATCACAGTACGTTAGCGTCTCGAATACTCTCTTTTGTTTAAACCAGTGCTGTTTGTTCTGCATTTCAGCCGTTTGTCTTTGAATGAAACAGTGGCATAATATATGCTAAAACAGACGTATTAGACAAATTAGCGGTCACTTTAAGCTAGAAAAAGACCAAGTTTCATCGCGTTTGACAGCTAGGCACATTATTAAAAAAAATTAATTTGTTATCTTGTTTTAATTTGAGCCAGAAAGTACATTAGAGCACATCAATCTAATGCTAGACTTGTATGGATTGCTAATTAGGCTAATGCTAACTTGTTGATGCAAGCTAAAGTTAAATGTTTGCTAAGCTGGAAAAAAAGAGCAAATCTATAAACAAATATAAATTTCATGATCATTCTGTAAATTGATAGGAAAAAACTCGTGATCTTACCTTTTTCCCTTGTCCTCTTCACTGGTAAAAATGCAGGTGTTTTTCTTCTTCTTTTTTTGAATTTTTGCAGGGGGCACATAATGATGACATCATGACGTTTGATTGGCTGATGGAGTTGTTGTCCCTGGGTCATCATAAGAAATGTTGGTCTCAGGGCAACTAGCACTTGGCAAAATCAGGACGAGCCACAGAAAGAGTGAGAGCGAGATAGAGAGAGAGAGATCGCCATTGCAGTTTGGGCTTGTGTGACCGGTCCTCGGTTTACTCCGCGTTGTGTGT
>CAIGQS010000682.1:2038948-2064109 GCA_903798195.1 Danio kyathit | reverse complement strand
GTCCACAGCGTGAGCATATTACCCAATCAAATGGCAGCCCGCGTTTTTTTCAACCGTCACGCCCATTTAGGTCGCATTGTGTAAAAATCAACAGTTACAAATGCTGCCTTTAGGAGGCGTTAAGGAATACACTCAGAAACACCAGAAATCTGGTTTACATATTTAAAAGGACATTCAAAAAAAAGAGAGGGATTGTTCATGAGGCTTAAATATATGAATATACGTCGTTTGAATTACAAGGACATGTCCTATGTCCTTACAATACAAAATGTCCCTGCAATGTCGGTATGTAAACTGGTGAACTGACCTTGTAATCCACCAAAACCAACACACACACACACACCACACACACTATAAGCATATGTATTCAATAGCTTATTTATTTTAGGTTTTATCTTTAAATGGAAACTGAAGAACTGTCTGTCATTAAACTTTAGTTATTTTATCCTTGTGCTGCGTTTTATGTTTTGTTGTTGTTTTTTTCTGTTTCATATGTATATTTTCACATAAATTGTGTATTTTAAAATAGATTTTCCTTGTATGTGCACTGTTTCAAACTTTAAGACAATATACTTCCCTGCATCTGTGTGGTGAAATATAAGACTGCTCAAAGTCAAAATAAAGACAATATATTTTTAAATCCACTGAAACATATAACTAGATCAGTTGTTGTAACTGTTTTAAAGTTGTTTCTGCCCCTGTTGGGTCATTAACACCTGGGGATGGGCAGATTGGGCTGCTGTTGGATGCTTTGTCCTGATAGGCTGTTGACCTGCTGCCAGCTCAGGTTAAAGAGACCCATCTCATCTCAGTCAAGTTACAGTTGTATCCCTTTCAGCTACAGCTTGCTGCTTTTGACCAGTGGACAGAACTCACTTTTCAACATCTGAAATGGATTCTGAACAGTAAGTAGATTTTGTCAGTATGCCTTATGCAGCAGCCTCTTAAACTCAGTTTAGCTTGTGTCATTTTGTCAGTGGAGTTAGCTAATTTTGAGAGGACAGATGTTTGTGAGAGGAGAGCACAGTTTGTTTACTAATTGTGTTGTTATTTGATATTGACTTGTAAATCCTAACTGCTGGGTTATCTTGGGTTAAGAAATAATTGAGACACTTTTTATCTTCTCTCATAATAAATGTCATATTATTAAATACACTTTTTAAATAATATGGTTAGTAACATTATTATATTAATATAAATTAAGTTTTGTCTTAAAACTCTAGACACAATGTCCGGCACACTTTGCTGTGTTTGTTTGTGTACTTGATCCTTTGTTCCTGTACCTGGAGTGTGAGGTGGGTTGCAGTGGACTCCAAACCTTCACAAAGCTGCTCTTAGGTCGTACTCACACTATGTAGAGTTGCCTTGAACCGGGCCAAAGCACTCGTGTCCCCCCTCCCGTCTCCCCCGACGGCCCGCACTCACATTACATTCGGGCCTGGGCACGCTTTCGTCATCGATGACGCGCTGTTCAGAAGCGCTCTCGCTCAGCTCAGTGGAGATTTCTTTAATTATGTCGTTTAAGTCGTTTGATATGTGGCGACACGCAGTCAAACATTTCGCCGAACAGATCAGCCAATTTTGACGTTCATAAACAATCATAAACTCCTCGTGCTGCAGGAATTAGGAGGTTTGCTGAAGGCGCAGCTGTCGTGCAGTGAGGGGTTTGCGTATTTAACAAACTACGACAGTTTGCGTTAATTGAACAGTAAGAATGATTAATTAATCCATATGAAACAGTCCCTTAAAAGTCACGTCTCGCTTTCAATTTCGGGCTCGGGCGCGTTTTGCACTCACACACAAGCGTACCGCGCCTGAGCCCAAGTGAACCGCGCTCTGGCACACCTCTTCCAGCCGGGCCAGGGCCGGCCAAGTGTACCGTGCCTGAGCCCGATTCAGAGCACTCACACTTCTCAAACGATCCGGGAAACGGGCCTGGGCACGGTTCGGATAGCATAGTGTGAGTACGCCCTAAGTCTCTTCATTCTATAACATGTTGGTTTTATTATCCACACAGATCCTTCCACAGCAGGATGTTTTTCCTCTGCCCTGTGTGCAAAAAGGCTCCTCACTCTCTTCCTGGGCATCTCAGGAAAGTGTGTATGAGGAACCGCACAGAGGCAGAGATCCAGGCTGTCGTCTTAGAAGCCAAGAAGGAGTTGTCCGAATTCAGTCACAGAGGACGTTTCTGGGAGTTTGGAAAAATTTGTGACATATTGGACTCTACTAATCCTCTGGCCAGGTTTGTAACTCAGCTGTGCTTCTCAGATTTGATGTATCTGGCTTCAAATCAAACATCTGCACATATTAATAAATATGCATTTTGCTATTGTTTATTTGACCTTATTTTACGTTCCTTGTTTTAGGATGATTGCGGAGATGCAGTCAAAGGGGTTGGTCATTAATAACTTACCTTCGGTCCTCCGGAACCAGCTCAATCGACTACATCTTCTGTGCCTCAAAGCTCTGGAGAAGGTGCAGAAGGTCCAGTGGAGCCTCCAAATGAGCCCACATCTGACGAGAGCTCTGGAGAGTACTATCAGAGGTACAGTTTCACATCGGCATTCCCAGAAAATAAATGTACACTGTGGATATGATTTCTCTTTAATGTACACAGTCGTTTTGATCACCTGCTGTTTATTGCTTTTATTTCAGCACTGGTGGACCGATGTGGACCTCTTCCGTGAGGGTGGAGATGGTCAAAAAAGGCTTATACAATAAGCACTCCATTGACCACCCCCTTCTAGCAGGATTTAATAAGGACCTGCACACTGACCCAGGACATAAAAACAGCAGACAAGTAGTAAGTTAATTAATGAGTGAAGGTATACATGCAAAAATGTGTTTATTTTAATGTGAAATGTGTCATTTCAGGTGGAAACAGTGTCCAGGTTCTTGCATTACATGGACCCCACTGAGCCAAACCTGATGTTTGTTCGGCAGGTGGAGAAAGTGCGAGAGTACTTTAACATCTTGTCAGATACAAAGCTCTCAAAATGGACAGTGTTCAACTACTGAAGAGTCTCAAGAGGTCAGTAATGTGGAACAACCACAAGTTTGCCATGTACATGTTAACTAATCATTTCAGCTGTGCTATGTTCTGACTGTAACAACCTAATTTTGATCTCTTTTCAAGGTTCATGAATACATTATTACCTCCACGGACGTCGCCACAACAATCCATCTCTGTTCCAGGACTGTGAGAGTTTTATGGATGTGCTGTATGGAATACAGAGTGGCATGACCAAAAAAGAGAGCATGGAGGTCACAGGGAAAAAATCAGAGTTTGGTTATGGCAGAAATTTTGCCAAAGGACTGCCTTGCTGTTTTGGAGGCTGCATTCAAAGATTTCCAGGCCGTGATATGCAAAATGCAGGGTCCAGGAGCCATCACAGGGGACTGTTTGAGTAAAAATGAACGGCTGCTCGTCCTCTACTACCTTGAGGCTGTTATCATGCTGAAGCTACTTCAGCGGCCTGGAGTAGTGACAACATGACTGTAAGTGTTTGTTTTTCCCTCCCTTCTCTTCTTGTTCCTAATGCTTCATCAATGTGCAAAACTGTCTGTTTGCAGGTTGAGGATTGGGAGGGGAGAAGCCGGATAGAGAATGGGTGTCTGTGTTGCAGTGAAGGAGCACAAAGTACCGTTGTCACACGAACAGGAACTTGTAAGTTTATATTGTACTTTAAATCATAACAGCAATAAATATATTGTGGCAAAGTCATATTATTTATTTTTTCCCTTTCTCTAACTAGTGGTTGACTTGTACTTCAATGAGGTGCGGCCAGTAATGCTGCAAGAAAACCGCACCGGTGACGATGTGGCAGTTGATTCATTTTTTGTGTCAGTAGTGGGAGATCGATTTATAATCCCTCCAACGACTTAAAAAGACTACAAGACAAGTAAGCAACATTACACCTGTCTTTAACTCTACATGTTCATCCGTCCACTTTTTGCATTCTTATGATGCCTTGTGTTTCAGATACAGTCTCCCCAGTGTGACCTATGGTGATGCCCAGAGAGCATTTGAGGCAGCAGCACAAAACCTGTCAGAAGTGGAGAGAAATGTGGTGGGACGTCTGTTCGGGCACAAGCCAGAAACCTGAAAGGAACTACATGAGGAGAACGTCTTCAGATGCATTTCTGGCTCTAAGTGTGATAGATCAGCTCGCTGGGAAAACACGGTAAGCATCTAACAACTGAGATGATCCTTATTCTTAAATTTCCCAGATAGCAAAATGACATCATTTCAACCTAAAATCAACGTTTCTTTTGACATCGATTCAACATCGTTTTGCTCATCGGGGTAATGTTGAAACGACGTCAGGCACTACATTCAAATCTAACCTGAAATCGACACAATTGGTTACTTACCCAACGTTGAATCGATGTTGATATTCAGTCGATCGAAACGACGTTATAGAATCCACACATTTCAATATGTAATCAACCTAATTGGTTTGTCCACCTGACGTTGAAATGATGTTGATTTATAGTTGATTGGAACAACGTAGAATCCACACATTTTCAACATATAATCGACCTAATTGGTTTGTCTATCTGATGTTGAAATGATGTTGATTTATAATCGATTGGAACAACGTAGAATCCACACATATTCAACATATAATCGACCTAATTAGTTTGTCTATCTAATGTTGAAACGATGTTGATTTTAAGTCGATTGGAACAACATAGAATCCACACATATTCAACATAAAATCTATCTAAATGATTTAACGTTGAAATGAATGCTTAAACAACATTTTCAACATTAAACCAATCCATATGACCTAATCACCATTTTTTTTTTACAAGAATAGCCTACATAATATAATTTATTCTGTATATATAACAAAACACACACCACAATCTGTCATCATTTTTTATTGATACAAACACCAGCTGTGAATATCTTTTAAGAGCATGAATTCATTCAAACCTTCTACACAAACAAACAGAGAACATTTAAATTACTGACTAAAATAGTCAAAAACATTTACTCAAAAAGTAAAACTGTAGAATATTAAATACATTTGTCTATTTGTGTTCTATTTCAACATGTATTTTTCATTAGAGTAAAAAATGCATTTTATTCAGATGTGCATAATAACAAAATTAACTATTAGGGTCAAAACACAGGTTTAAATCACAATGTTTAAACTGTTTAAAGAACAACATTTATTTAATTAATTTAGAAAGATACAATCACAGAAACTAAAATTCAGATGCAACCATAGAAAAAATATTATTGCTGGATTAACAAGGTCAATAAATAAATAAATAAAAAAAAACTAATTATTTTAGGTTCTGTGAAACTATCGGCAAGCTATTCGTCTACAGTGCCACCCTTTACTAGAATTCCATCCCGGATTTTCCAGAAATACGAAGTATTAGTGACCCAGACACTTGTCTGAGAACAAGCTTCAAATATTACAACAACCGGTAAGAATTGCAAGCTTGTTTATTAATTACAATTTTTTTTTTTTTCAAAATATCATTGTTTAATGACTAAATGCAATAAATAAAATACAGCGCTGCGACCAAAGAATGTAATGTATACTGCATAATCATATGCAATGCACATGATCCTATTATAACGATCACTGCGAACAATAAGCTAAGCATTCATTTTATATACAAACTGTAAATATAAAAACATTAAATAATTTAAAGCAATGAAAATCTATATGTAAAAAACAAAACTACTTTAAAACTGCGTCTCGTCAGAGCTGAGCATACATTTTATTCAGTAAAAAACGGTCCTCTTCATAATATTTCTATTTATTTCTTCTTTGTAATATGGTATGAATTTTCAAAAATACGGACTTTCCTTTACGTCTCCTATTCCGTTTTTTACTTCCTGCTCTCCATCTTAATTTCAATTTTAAATTCCACACCAGGCCAGTAAAAAAATCCTTAGTGTTGAGCCCTGTTGAGTAATTCTCCTTCTCATTAAAACTCAAATGTGCATTGTGTTGTGACAATTACTTAAGATTTTTGTAACAATAAAGATGCATTTAATACAACCATAAAAACGCTAAAAGATTGTCAGTACACTGTACTATAGGCACAACCAGTCGTTTGGTCTCTTTGTGTGAGAGAGGAAAAAAAAAAAACATTTGCAACTTGTTAAAAAAAAAAAAACTTTCTCAGACTTCAAATATACTGGTCACTAACAGAAACTTCAGTCATGGGTGCTGTTCTTTCGCTCCAGTAATACCTTCAGAGAACATAATAGTCAGTGATCCATACATAGGCAGAGAGATTAGTGTGGTGTAGGCAGAACTGGAATAGACGTCTGTCCAGGCACAGGTTACAGATCTTGATGTCTTCAACTGGAGATTTCAGAGAAACTGCCATTAAAAAAATTGTAAGAAAAAAAAACATGTTACTCAGTAGGAAAATCTCACCAGGTACAGTATCTACTATTAAAAGTACAATTCCAAGGTAAATTTTCAGTTCAACCCACAGTATTGGTACCATAAATATGCCACAATTTTTGACTCCTCATACAGAATATTAAGTTAACATGGTATTTTGTTAGAAATTAAATGATCTTGGATTTCATTTTCTTGTGAAATTCTAAAAAGCTTAATGATATAAAATATTTTTCAAAATAAATGCATTTAAACATTTGTTTAGATACTTGTACAAGTAAACTGCAGTAACCTCAAGAGAAAAGCATGTAGACAAATAAATTTTAATAAACAGGAAAATAAAAAAATGCACACCAGAACATAGCACTACAATCAGAAAAAAAAAAAAACAGACAAGCATGGTTTGTGAACAATTGAGGTAAAGTTGGTTTTATATTCGGATATTCAGACATTCTCCTCAATAATTAATGTCAGAAAAGTATTCTTTGCAAATTCTAAATAGGGAAATCATATTAGCAGCAAATGACTATCAAAGTACATTGTTACAGTCAACTAACAGTGTTTATGTTGTTTTGAAGTCATACTTGCATGCTAATTTCGATCGAATATTCAAAGTAACATGGTAAACAATATAGAGACTTCTAAATGAACGAATGTGCGAATAAAAAAACTTTACCTCTATAAGCTTTTCCCATTCAATGCTGTGGACCGTCTCTGGCGAAGAGTTCGTCACTAAATGTAGAAAAAAATAGAGCAACAAAACCGTAAACTGACAGCGATTCACTTCGCTAGCGTAATAACGTGTTGAAAAATCTCGTTTAACGTTAGCTCGATGATGCGTAATGTTATTTGCGAACCGTTTCTCATAACTTAGCCTATACGTTAGCTAGAGCAACATTATCTAACATATGTGTTTTATGCTCATTCAAAATCGATTTGACAGATCATCTATATTTTTACACAGGTTAAAAAGCATTGAAGTCATAAAGTGAAGTTAATCGTGTTGAAATCGAAAATTAAATAACCAAAACAGCTTTTCATTTACCTTAACGTTACCTTTATAGATCAGCTGCAGTTAATAGCCTGGGTACGCACAGGGCGACATGGGCTTACTAAAAAACGTATAGGAAGTGGTAAAGTGTTAATTTACACATCTAAAAGTTACATTTTGACATAAATTCTTGGGAAAACGACAAATAAAACATGTGAAACGTCGAATACAACGTGCTTACCTTACAGTTCCGTCCGCTGCCTTCGGTTTGTTAGTTGATTCAAATGATGAGCAGCACCTGCGCCTCACGCTGACTCGCGCAGAAGAACCGACTCCGAGTCCACCAATCAAGTTTCAACATCGAACCAGTGTTATGATTTCGACCAGATGCGTCGGGTAGCCTATATGTTGAAGAGTCAACTTCATTTCGACATCGAACCAATGTTATGATTTCGACCAGATGCGTCGGGTAGCCTATATGTTGAAGAGTCAACTTCATTTAGACATTGAATCAATGTTATGATTTCGACCAGATGCGTCGGGTAGCCTATGTTGAAGAGTCAACTTCATTTCGACATTGAATCAATGTTTTATTCTCGATGTAATAACCTTCCGACGTACCGACCAAATAAAGAACGTTGATTCAATGTCGAAATTTGATCGACGACTGATACTGACGCTTATAACCAATAATCGACATTGATTCAATGTCGGCTTGCTATCTGGGTTGCAACCCACAGCAGTGATTAATTTGCCTCTCCTTCCTTCAATATTTATTTTTTGTGATCTTATAGACAAGGGTCCAGGAGAGCTTCGTGCCCAGAGATGAGAGTGGACGAACAGACGGCCTACACAACTCTTGAGCAGTCCTGTCCAGTGTCTCTGGAGGGGCCTCCTCCAAAAAGGGCTCGCAGGAATGAGCTGTGTGGCTCTGAACATGAGAGGCACTGCTATGACCGCTGGCGTAGCGAGCAGCTCAAGCTGCGTGAACAGCATGCTCTTGGTGAGTATACATATGATTAAAGACACAAACAGTGAAACTGAGTGAGAATAGCCAAATACTGATGTGTTTTGTGTTTCTAGAACACTTTGCTGGACAGCAGCCATCAGAGTCCAAAATAAAGCGCTGGATAGACAAACAAAGGTGGACGTCAAACATCCCACAGGCTGCAGTGGTTCTAAAGCAGTGGAAGTCCGTTGCCAGGTTGGACTTGGTCATGGACAGCAGCTTTGTGCATAAAATGATTTTGTCTCAACGCTGGAAAGGACTGACTGTCAGACCCGTCCCTGACAAGGGCGATGGTGTTTTCACCAAAGACCCTTTCAGATTGGGGAGGTTGTCTGTGAATACCACGGCCAGCTGATTAGCCATGAAGATGGGATGGCAATTGCTTCAACCGGCGGCATCAAAGCTGGCCATTTGTTTTTTTATAAGAACAAACAACATGAAGCCATGTGCATTGACGCACATGAAGAAAGTTGTCAGTGCCATCCCATGAAGTTCAATTATGGACGCCTGATACGTCACTCCAGCAAAAGAGCCAATATCCGGCCCAGGCTGTATGTCCTTAATGATAGAGACATCGTTCTCTTCATTGCTACTAAAGACATTTTGAGTGATGAGGAGTTACTCTATGATTATGGCTCAAAGAGGAGATCTTTTGCCGGGAAAGGGCTGGAATTGGACTGGATGTGAAACAACATCTTTCCATCCTCATCCCCCATTCTCACCCATTTCTAACATGTCCAACTTCAAGTTTCCACCTGTGGCCATATTCTCTCCTCTCTCTCTCTACAACCATCACTGCTCTTCTCACCCTGAAGTACTCTTCCTGCACTGTTAAGCACCAACACTGCTCTCCAAAAAGAGACTTGGTTGTAATAGGCTGAATGAGTGGGTCTTACAAACCATTCACCTTTACTTCCAGAGAACTGTATTTTCTCTTACTGACTTGTCTTTTTTTCACTTTATTTTTCATAAGTTTCCTTTATGCAATAGTGAGTGTGATTAGGCTACTCCATATTCTCTACTCTCTCTCTGGATTCTGTACAACACATGTGGAATTACAGCCTGGTAAGTATGCTCGAACTGCTCTTAACCCTCCCTTCCACCCATCTTTAAGTTTCAACCATATTATTGTGCACTTTCTGGTTGTCCTCTTCTTTTTGTTTCAGATTACCAAGGCCTTTAAGTCCTAGCTGCCATGGACCTTTCTGTCAAGATTTATCCAATAATGTTAATTATTTATAGTACGCTATAGTATATTCATCCTAGGATTCACCGCCATGTTTTATTAAAGACATTATCTATGTTGCCTCTATGTTGCTTAATTAATGTTCAGATTTTGTTCATTTGTTTGCACTTGTATGTACTGGAAGTTGTTTATTTTCTTTAGTGTTGTTATTATATCTGATATTATTATTATACATACAGTCTTCCACTGTGGTGTTATTTCACATTCTTATTAAAAAGTTGCAGAAATGACCCAGTGTCACAAAGCTCTGTTTCAGTGGATTCATATTATTCTTTTTAAACTAAATAAAAGTGTAAACACAGACACAATGTTTGGGATATATTTAACAATCAATCAAACTATTTATTTCATTTAAAAACGTGTAATCCTTTAAAAGAAAAAATACACTTCATTATTTAAAACATGTAAAGCTTTTTCAGATAAGTGCAACACTTTTTCAGTTCACCTGAAAAGTGATGTGATAGTTTAATTAAATAAGAAGAAATAAAAGGAAAATGACAGAGAAATACAACTCAATGATCAAATTCAAAATTTTCCCTGCCATTTTCCATGTGATCAAACGAGGACAAAACAGAAGGAATCCACAAATATCCTCAATACCCTGGACAAACACTAAAATAATGGGCTCTGTATGAGAGCTGCTCTTTGAGGAGAATAAGGCAGCTAGCCTAATGCAAAATAAATAATTTACAGTCAAATACAATAAGAATTTATTTTAGCAAACTAATTATATTCTTTATATTTTGGACAAAATTCAGTGTAAAATGTAAAACATTATTTATAGCAGCAAAACTAAATCCTGAATGCTGTGAGTTTGTGTCAGGATGATGATGATACATGAGCCGTCTTTTTAAGCCATGTTAACCAACATTAAAGGGGTTTGATGCTGCTTGGCTACTTTCATAAAATTGGCAACAAATGTTTTACATTAAAAATTTCAACGTAAGTTATTTTATATTAATGTATCAATAGGATGTGAGGTCTAGTTACCTACCTATCCTCACTCCGTATCTTCATCTTAGTCCCTGATTTATCAGGGATCGTTGCAGCAGAATGAACCACCAATTATTCCAGCATATGTTTTACACAGCGGATGCCCTTCCAGCTGCAACACAGTACTGGGAAACACCCATACACTCTCACATTTACACATGCACATATACACTACGGCTAATTTAGTTTATCTATACTGCATGTCTTTGGACTGTGGGAAATCGAATATTTACCCAGCTAGCATAGCCGACCCTCCCTATAAGCAAACTAAGCGGCTGCTTAGGTCCCCCGCCACCACTAGGGGGCCCCCACAACCCACTAGTGGTGCGAGCCATTTCCTTGCTGAAATCGTTTTTACTTGCATTTTCCAAGTTATCTTATTGACAGTAATTTAGTACTGAAATATTTATACATTTTCACTAAAGAGAAAAAAAAAATCAGTTTTATTTAAGTTGAAATTTTTCGTGTGAAGGTCATGTGATCAACAGAAAGCTCGCAGCATCTCATTTCTCATATGCCTTCTGTTCTCGCGGTTTGAGTGTGTTCTTCTATGGTAAGCTGCCATATGGTAACCTGCAAGACCGATCGGTCAACAGAAGAACGCGAATCCCTGCACGGACACAGCCATGGCCTGTGCTTCATCACCATTATCAGTGGTGGAAAGAGTACTGAAAAATCATACTCAAGTAAAAGTACCATTACTTGCCTAAAAATGTAGTGCAAGTATATAGTAACATTATCTGTTGTAAATATTACTCAAAGTATGAGTAAAAAGTAGCCCTTTCAAAAGTACTCAAGAGTAATGAGTAGTGAGTATATGCTGTCCCAAGCTGATGTGTTTACATGAAATTTGTGCATGTGTGTAAACGTAACATTCTGTAGTGCATTTAGTTAATGCCCAGAAGGCACACAACATCATGAGACGTTAATATTAGGTTAGATTTAGGTTGTGATGTCAGGTGACCAAAATTAATAGTCAAGCAAACAGCTAAGGACAACGTTATTTGATGTCCAATAATGACGTCAAATGATGTTGATATTTGGTTGATTTTAAGTTGTTAGAAAGTGACCAAAATCCAGCGTCGAGCCAACATCCTAAACCAACGACATATATGATGTCAAATACTGACATTTATTCATCAGGTGTGGCAACCAAAATCCAATGCCTGATAGATGTCATAGGGGTAACGTTTACACAACGTCAAGCTGTAACATCATTAGATGTTGATATTTGGTTGGTTTTAGGTTGGACATTGGACACTGACATTGGCCTGACGTTGAGTTCTGACGTCAACCGATTTTCATTTCCAACGACGTTAGGGTTCAACGTCAATCTGATGTCATGTTGACGTCCTGTGCCTGCTAGGTGTTTAAGGTCATTTTGGTCATCATACAGTAAACATCCGTCAACTTTTCATCAGTGACCTGCATCTAATCTCTGGGTCAATGTGTGTAAAGATAAATATCTTCATGGACACTTTTAATACTTCCAAACAGTTTGCTGCAATTATAAAATGCACACGTCTTGAGGTAGTTCATTATGATGCAATTTACCTTCTACGGTATGTGCGATTTGATTGGACAGGAATCTCAGGACTGATTTTCAAGAAAAATAATTCCCTGCCATTTTTCTTTTTCCATGTGATCAGCTGAGGGCAAGACAGAAGAAATCCACAAATATCCTCAATAGCCTGGAAAAACACTGAAATAACAGGCTCTGTATGAGAACTGCTCTTTGAAGAGAATAAGGCAGCTAGCCTAATTTAAAAAAGATAGTATGCAGTCAAATACAATAAGAATTTATTTTAGCAAAAGAAAAAAAGTCATTGTATTTTGGACTGAATTCAGTGTAAAATGTAAGACATTATTTATAAAGACAGACAGGCAGACACAATTATTTTTAGAGTGTATGAACATGAGTTAGCTGTGAGTTTGTGTCAGGATGATGGTGATACATGAGCCGACTTTTTGAGCAATGTTAGGCAGTATTACAGGGTGTGATGCTGCTTGGCTACATAAAAAATTTAAATGTAAGTTATTTACATGTAAATGTTATTAATGTATCAATAGGATGTGAGGTCTAGTTATCTAGGTATTTTCACTCACTATCCTTCAGCTTCGTCCCTTATTTATCAGGGATCGCCGCAGCAGAATGAACCGCCAACTATTCCAGCATTTGTTTTACACAGCAGATGCCCTTCCAGCTGCAACCCAGTACTGGGAAACACCCATACACTCTCACATTACCACATGCACATATACACTACGGCTAATTTAGTTTATCTATACTGCATATCTTTGAACTTTGGGGGAAACCGAATATTTACCTAGTGAAACTAAAACATGTAGTAGTAATGGGTATTTTTACTTAAATGGCACCTTACCCCTTTCACAAGAGTTAGGATAAGACTTTTGTGTCTCGAGAATGTGTCTGTAAAGTTTTAGATCAAAACACCCATCAGATTATTTGTTATATCTTTTAGAATGTTGGGATTTTCTGCTTTAAACACTTAATCTTGGTGGATTAAAAAAAGTTTTTCAAAATTGTCTCAAAATGTTTGAATTAAAAGTTTTGATTAACTTCAAATACTCAATATCTGTGTATGTGAGAGATAGAGCAGATTGTGTAAAGTGGAAAACAAGGGAGAAATTTATCAACAAGTCATGACTGCAACAGTAAGTGGATAAAAAAGCTAAACAAAAAAGACTTTTATTTTGACATAGCATGTGACGTCATAAGGCTGCGCCGCGCTCGCGCTGCTATTCAACTGAAGAAAGGTTTGTTTTAAAGCTTTTACACAGATATAAACGGATTAGTTAAAGTTTCAGGTTTTTTATCCGATGCTAAATGATGTAGCTGTTGTTGACAATAAATGAATTTGAATAAAGTAACAGAAATGTGTGTGTAATAAGTGTTTAATAAGGTTTAATTTATTAAATAACATAATTTCATTCAATTCTAAGTATTCATCACTATATATAAGAAATGGAGTACTAGTTTTAATCAGCTCATTTGTGGCTATTGTTTCTTGCTCAGACTTTCCTGATTTATTTGTGTTAATGACTCTCATATAAAGAAACTGTTGAAGAGAAGTTATTTTGTTTCTGAAGTTTTATTTATTTTAAACGGAACATTTTTATTGTTTTGTTCATTTTAAACAGGATAAAGTGTCCAAACACAGAGAAAAACTCCTGCTGAAACGACTGATCTCCACACTGTTATAAAGATGGCGTTTATTAAAGAGGAGAGTGAAGATGTGAAGATTGAAGAAACATTCAGAGTCAAACAGGAAGATCTGCAGGAACAAACAGGTTAATTTTCATTCTCAGAACACCAACCCTGAGTGTGCTGCCTAGTTCTCCTAAATGCACATAAGCACTTATTGAAAGACAGGAATGAGTTTCTTTCTTGTTACTTGTTCTCATGTCTTTAGTCATTATTTTACGTATTATAGTCTCCCATTTTCTCTACCTTCTTAAAGTTCTTGTTCTCTTACTGTTTGTAAAGTGTCCTTGAGCACTGGCGCTATATAAAATAAATAAAAACAATAAAATATAAAAGTTTAACTGAGTTGACGATATTTGACCTACAGTATTATCATAGAAGATATCTGCTATTACAGTGATAGTGTTGGCTTAGTACTTTCCATTTCCATATGTCACGTTGATCACAATTTAGTTTTAGTTAAAATTTCCGCGGGTCTTAAAATGTCTTCAATTCCAAAATGTAAATTTTAGGCCTTAAATTTACTGAAATATTGTGTTGTATGTCTTAAATCTTTTTAAAACAAGTCTTCATTTTCCTTTGTTCATGTTTTGCTACCCAATCTGGCCAAAACCCACACAATCACCAACTCATCTCAATAAAACTTTTTAATTAAAAAGGTTAATTTTAACTCCATTTATCATAATGGTTTAACTATTTCCCTTACAATAACATTTGTTTAAACGTGCTCCATGTATTTACTGCTGAGGACATCGACCTGGACAGATTGTTGTGCCTAGAATAAGTTTATTAGAGTTTTTAAAACTTTTAAAACATTTGTTCATTTTTTATTATTTATTTAAAGAAAGTTTATGTTGGAAAAAGTGTGTGGATACAAGTAAAGAAAATTATTCATTTATTATTGTATTATTAAATTTATTACATTTTAATATTGTTTTGATAGGGCAAATAATTTTTTTTCCCCATCTGGGCCATTTGAAAAATTCATTACCCTTTAGCCCTTAATGAGTCTAGAATTTCATTCATAATGGTCTTAAAAATGTCTTAAAGTCTTACATTAACTTGGTGAAACCTGCAGAAACCCTGGTTTAAAGTGTCAAAAAATGGATGCCCCCAATTTTAAACATGCTGAATGAAATGGACACTAAAATAATTAATAGCTATAAAACATTGTACAGTATTCTAAACTATATGATGATGTTGTGGGACGACGAGAGACAAAACTAACAAATTGTAGTGGAACAATAACATTTAGCATTGCACTGACTACAACTGGCCAACAAACTAGTCTAAAAATGACTTTTGCTGCTTAAGAAATGGATTACAGCATGCTGATATGCAAACATTTGAGTGTAAAGTTCATCAGAAATTCTCAGAATATTGACCATATTCTTCACGTACCAGCAGGCGGCGCCATTGGAATTTTGCTTAAGACTTTTTTTAAAGAATGAATTTTTACATCCTAAAAACATTGTTATGCTGCTTAGGCATGGGACATAACCGTTTTCAAGGTATTGACCTTATTCTTCAATGCGGAAGTGCGCTCGTTTTTGCGATTGTTTTAGAACTTCCGATTCAACTGCCTATGGGAGAAATGACTAGAAATAATAAACGGCTGAAAACGGTCAAACTACTCGCTCTACAAACAAGTGTTTACATGATTATACAGACAAAATAGAATAATATAATAAGAAACCCTCAGTTTGCAACATCAAGCAGCAGAACGAGCTTTTTAATGTCAAAAATGAATGGAAGTGAATGAGACCGGAAGTCTCGAGCCAAAATGATTCAAATGGCTGCGCCCGCTCGTACGCGGAGAATAAGGCCCAATCCCAATTCTATTTTTGTACCCCTACCCCTTCCCCTTGGCCCTTACAACCGAGGGTTAAGGGGAAGGGCTTCAAAACTTACCCCTAAGAATTGGGACAGCACTTCAACACCTGCACACGTCATCATATGTCATCACGATCTCTTGCTTCACATGAGATCAGACGATCGCGACTGCTGTAGTTATTGCAGTAGTGTTATTTTGTGGTGTTTATCTTCAGGAAATACTGAAGGCATATATTATGTTATCATAACGATCTAATGTGGCAATAAGATCGTAACTGTACTGTGTATTTACACAGTGGCCATATTCATCTATGAAACACACGAAAACAACATTAACATTATAGCAGACACTGTAAAAAGCTCATTTTCAGCCACTAGACTGCTCTGACTGGGTATTCGAGTGTTATCGAGTGACAGAATGTTGTGGGACTGTTGTACAGGAGTTATTATTAGGGATTATAGATCGCGAAATTTAGCGTTTTTTTTTTTGCGTTTTTTTTTAAAAAGCATGACCGTAAAACATGAACGCGGTTATGAATATACTAAAACATGTGTTTGTTTGTCGTAAAAATTCGTAATAATGACAAAATACTAATTTGTGGATCTCCTTACTTCCGGGTTCAGTTGTGTCAGGTGTATTCTGGGAAATATTCTTACCCCTCCGTTTAAAGTGTGCTCCTGGAAAATCTTCGTTCGAAGGGGTGTATACCCCTAGCCCTTAGCCCTACGCCTTCAAGCTAAAGAGAATTGGGACAGCCCTACCCCTTGGCGGGCACGCACAAAACGAGGGGTAGGGGTAAGGGAAGGGCTAAGGGGTAGAATTGGGATTGGGCCTAAGGTGAATACCACAGTTTGAAAAAGTCAAGGTTTTAAAACTGCCAAAATGTTCTGCTATACCGTTCCTTTGGTATATGTAAGGTTTTTTTTTTGTGTTTTGTTTTAGGTTTTTAAGGACAACAGTATCTCCAGCAGAAAAGATATCCAAAGATGCCAGTTAAATTGTAATGAAATCTGTGTGGGCGACTTGGTGGCACAGTGGGTAACACGTTCACCTCAAAGTAAAAAGGTCACTGGTTCGAGCCTCGGCTAGGTCAGTTGGCATTTTCTGTGTGGAGTTTACATGTTCTCCCTGTGTTTACGTGGGCATCTTCCGAGTGCTCCGGTTTCCCCCACAAGTCCAAAGACATGCGCTATAGGTGAATTGAGTATGCTAAAATTGGCGTAGTGTACGAGTGTGTATAGTTGTTTCCCAGTAATGGGTTGTGGCTGGAAGGGCATCTGCTGCGTAAAACATATGCTAAATAAGTTGACAGTTCATTCCTCTGTGGCGATCCCAGATTAATAAAGGAACTAAGCCCAAAAGAAAATAAATGAATGAATGAATGAAATCTGTGCTTTTGAAACAAATGAAGACAGCAGAAGTCAATGATTCATTTGAATGATTCAGCCTGACATGTTTACTGATCCAAAATACTTTCAAAGTTTCTTAGAAGAAATTATATTGTGCTTAAAGGGGAAAAAGTTTTGTTTTTTACCCAGACATTTAAAAAGAATATATTTTAGAGCAGTAATCACAGTACAGTGAAACCGTGATATTTTTATTCAAGGTTATCATACCATCAGAATCTTATACTGGTCCATGCCTTATGCTGCTTAATGTTGCAAAGTCATTCATTCATTTTCTTTTTGGCTTAGTTCCCCTTATTAATTCAGGTTCGCCACAGCGGAATAACCCGCCAACTTATCCAGCATATGTTTTATGCAGCAGATGCCTTTCCAGCTGCAACCCATCTCTGGGAAACATCCATACACACTCATTACACTCATACACTACGGACAAATTAGCTTTAAACAATTCACCTGTACCGCATGTCTTTGGACTTGTGGGGGAATCCGGAGCACCCAGAGGAAACCCACGCGAACACGGGGAGAACATGCAAATTCCACACAGAAACGCCAACTGACCCAGCCGAGGCTTGAACCAGCGACCTTCTTGCTGTGAGGCAACAGCACTACCTACTGCGCCACTGCGTTGCCTGTTGCAAAGTCATATTTTCTACTTTTATTATTTTTTTGTATGTATAGACATGAACACACTTGTTTGTAGAGCAAGTAGCCGTTTATTATTCCTGGTCATTTCTCCAATAGGCAACTGAAGTTCTAAAACAATAGCATATGAGATCAGGGCCCCGTTTCAGAAAGGAGGTTAAGTGAAAACTCAGAGTATTTTAACCCTGAAATGAGAGAAACTCTGGGTTTTCTGTTTCAAAATGGCAGGCTTGTCAAACTGGAGAAAGCAGGGTAAGTCAAGCCTGTTTCTGAAAGAGAGGTAACTTTAACTCGGAGTCAGTTACTGTGGTAACTTACTCTGTGAACCTAACCTTGTCAGGAGCAGGTCTTATTCTCTAAACTCTGAGTTTCTGTTGGTCTCCTCCCTTTTTTAAAGATGAAGTGGTATTTCTCGCTTAGCCTTGCGTTTCCAGCCACCTATTTTTATGTGCATTTTGGATAGGCTATGAGCATAAAAAAAAAAATCAGTTGATGGAAACATCATGATGCATAAAAAAGGTTTGTTATGAGAGATCATATGATGAAAATGTGTGTGAATGGACAAACCAGCAGACAGCACACTGTAAAACATCTGAAATGTTTTGGTCTTTTTTAAACGCATTAACCGTTTTAGTATTAATGTAATTATTATTAATTACCTCTGGAGCGTGTCAAGAGCGTCTGTTCTCCGCGTCTCATGGCTTTAAACACCACCACATGTTCATTGTGTGTCGACATTGTCCTCTGAGGTGAAAGTCATTTATATAAAGAAAAGATTCATGCAGCTTCTTCTACCGCAGTAAATTCTGATTTTACTGTAGAAATTTGGCACCAGTTAATCAGGAAGTGACGATTTTGTTCTCGTTGATTGATTGGATGGAAACGCTGCTTTATTCGCATGTCTTTTATGCGATAATCCAGTTTTGCACATAAATTTAATTAGCATTTTTGGATGGAAACATAGCTATTGCCTACATTTCAGTCACACAAAGAACAAAGTCACATACGAGAATGGCTTGTCCTTCTTTAATGAATAATTAGCTTAAAAATTCACAGACCTTCAACAGGGACATGTACTGTAACTAGATTAATGAATTTATTACTCGTTCTAAAAACTATTTTTTGCTTGCATTCTTATTATTCAAATATTTTATTAATTTTTCAAAAGTCTTCAATATTTTAGGATATAATAACCCCTGAGCGTTCAGTGTAGGAAAGGAAAGGCTACCAAACCTCATAAAACTTTTTTGTAGAGCCTCGGATGGTGTACTTAAGGTGCTCGAGTTTAAGATGTGATAACACTTCTAATATCCGATGTTTGTGGGATGGTGGGTTTGTTTTTTTCCACCTGAGAAGAATCATGCATCTAGCCAATAAAGAAGAAAAGGCAATGATTTCTACGTGATTAGCTGACCGGTACATTTCTTCTGGCACTGTACCAAAAATTGTGGTCAAAGGATTAGGATCCATATCTTTATTACAAATAGATGAAAATGATTTAAAAATATCGGTCCAAAATGTATGTAATCTGGGCATCCCCAGAACATAGGACTCAGATCTGCTGGCTCCAAACCACATCTGGGGCAAGATGAATCTGACTCTGGATACATTTTTGCCAACTTGCTCCTAGAAAGGTGAAGCCTATGAAGCACCTTAAACTGACGAAGACCATGTCTAATAGCTACAGAAGATGAGTGTACCAGTTCTATGGCATATTGCCAGGCTGTATCTGATATTTCTAGTGCCAGTTCATCTTCCCATTTTTGCTTTATATGATTTAGGGATGGGGAGGCAGTTCTTTGGATCACTTCATATAACATGGACATCATACTAGGGCTGGGCGGTTTTTTCGATTTTTTTCGATTAATTCGAATTTACGTTTTAAGACGATTTTATTTTTTACAAAATCGAAGAATCGCGATTTTTTATACAAATATTAAAGCCACTTTTCCACTATCGTGCCAAACCGTTCTAAACTGTTAGACAACCGTGCTGAATTGTGCTGATTCTGTGTGTTGACGTCGCCGTCAACACACCGAATCAGCACAATTCAGCACGGTTGTCACAGCTGATTTAGCGGGAGCGCGCCACGGCGGACTGGCCATTGGGAACACCGGGACATTTTCCCGCTAGAGCAACAAGAGCTCCGCAGCCAGCCAGCTTCGCAAATGTTTCCAAGCGCGTCGTGCTGTTGTTCACGTCCCCGCAGCCGTCTGTCTCTCCCGCGCGAGCTGCGAGACGGGCTCGACGGGTGGAGTCACTTTTAGTCACTTATGCCCGCGCACCCATCGCTCCACACACACACACACACACACACGAGTAAATAATTGCACCTAGTTCAAAGCCCAGACGGCTGGTTTTGTATATTATACCACCTGAAGGACAGTTACGGCGTGTTGTAAATGTCGGTCACCGCAGAAAGTCAAATCTTTCTTTAATTTGGACTTTTGCTTGAATTACGGAGTGGCACAGTAGCTGTCAAGGTACTGTATGAATTAAATCATAACCCATATATGCACCAATAAACAAGTCAAATGAATGAATGAATAAAATAAATATGGATTCTTAAATGTCGGCAGTTTTTACTCCAAAAAATATCAATACGTATCGACAAATGTTTTATAATAAATTAAGCAATTTCCAACAATTCAGCTATAGGCTGTTATACGATTCAGTTAAATATAAGATAGACATTTAAATATAGACAGATATGTAACAGATTTCTGTGGGTTGTTCACGGTGATCTTTAAATATACTGGGTGGTGGAGCTACTCACAAATATTTTCTAAAACGTCAAGCAGATATTTGTCTAGCTCGTTAGTTATTTATGAAGACAAAAAATAATTAAAATAACAAAATAAAACTATAAAATTACAAAGATAAAAGAGCAGCATTCTGCTAAATATAGTCCTTTATATCCTGATATGCTGTGTGTTGTTTCATTCGTTTTTTATATTTAACTTGATGCATTCGTTATTTAATGTTTAAATACTGAAATGTTTAAATGGTTATATTTTACCATCAAAATGTAGTATATTTTATATCATTACCAACTTTTGATATAAAACCACTGTTATTTTATTGATTGTTATGAAATAATTTAAGTGCTATATTTTTTATTAGTGAAAGTGCCCGCTCACTTTGACAAGGCCTGTCTAAATATATATTTCTGCCATGCCACTAATACAGATAAACTATTGTTGCATTATCATTGTTTATTTTTCTGTCCTCCCCTCCAATCCTTTTTAATCTTCAAGTTACATTTTGGTCATTTTCTCTCCAAATAAAATTTGCTCAAAGCTGCACAACATATGACCTGCTGTGACTTCTATTGTAGCTGTTTAGCATCCCTATATGAGAGGTGCCATAACCGCGTTTAGTCACACTATTGCTTTTCTTTTACAAGTGAGCATGAAAAACTAGTTTCAGCATTTATTTAAATTTAAATGAACAAGGTAAGCTGGTAAGGTAGTTACACAGTAAAAAATTTTTATAAAAAAATAAATAAAAAAATCGAAATCGAAATCGTGAATCGGTCAAACTTTATGAAAAAATCGAGATTTTTTTTTTTGCCATATCGCCCAGCCCTACATCATACCCCTTTTGATATGGGTCCATATTTACCATTCATCTATCCAGCATGCTTCTGGTTGGTTCAGTGAAGGAGAGAAGTGTTTTTTAACGAAACAACGGACCTGAAGGTACCTAAAAAACATTAGACTGGGGAATCTTAAAGTCTGTTCTTAACTGTTGAAATGAGATAAATATGCCATCTTTAAAGAGGTCCTTAACACAGTTAACTCCCTTCCTAGACCATAATTGGAATTATGAATCTATAAGAGAGGGAGGGAATAAGGGATTTAACAAAATGGGAGCAGAAGGCAGTGCTTGTTTATTATTAAGTCTGAATTGTGACATATTCTGAGTAATCCATTATTAACTGGGTTATTCGTAGAATATTGTTTACTCACTGGAATCGAAGCACAAAGTAGTGAGCGTAAAGACACTGGATTAGAGGTGTGCTGTTCCATCAGTAACCAAAGTGGGGCCTCATCATTACAGTTGTTGGAAAACCAGAATATGTTTGTGTAAATTGCCGCCCAATAACAGTACAGGAAGTTTGGCATTGCCAATCCACCCTCTTCCTGCTTTCTTTTCAAGAATTCCTTTCTTGTGCAAGGAATTTTCTTATCCCAGAGAAATGTAGAAATACAATTATTCAACTCCTTGAAAAATGACTTGGAAAATGAAAACAGGCACGGTCTGAAATAGAAACAGAAATCTTGGTAGTATGTCATTTTAATGGAATTGATCTTGCCAGCTAAAGATAAAGAAAGGGTTTACCACCGTGTCATGTCTCGTTTGGCTTTGTCTAGTGTCATTTTAAAATTATTATTGAACAAATCCTTATATTTGCGTGTCACACTCATACCCAGATATACAAATTTATCAGGACTTACTGAAAATGGAAAGGATTGGAAGGACATTTGCTGTGCTCTATCATTGATAGGGAAAAGGAGACTCTTCGTTAGATTGACTTTGCATCCAGAAACATTTCCAAATTCTGAAATTATTGTAAGAGCTTTTCGAATACATGTATCTGCATTTGACAGAAAAAGAAGAAGATAATCCGCATATAGCAGGAGCTTATTTTCTTGTCCCTCTCTGAAAATTCCTTGCAAGCCATCTGAGTTCCTTAATACGGTTGCAAGAGGTTGGATGCCAAAGTCAAAGAGCAGAGGGCAGCCCTGTTTCGTTCCGCTAGAGAGTGGAAAGCATTTAGAAATGATGTTATTTGTTCAAATGGATGCTTGGGGCCTGGAATATAAAATTGTAACCCAGGAACAGAATCCAGGGCCAAAAACATTTTTTTAAGCGCTGTTAATAAATGGATATACTCTATTCTATCAAATGCCTTATGGGCGTCTAAAGAAATTAAGACCTCTGCATTGGTATTATTTTTAGGTGAATAAATAATATAATAAATAAGCGAAGAAGGTTGTAAGATAACTGTCTCCCAACAATAAAACCAGTTTGATCTGGGTGAATTATCTTTCTCATGACTGACTCCACTCTGATCAGAATCCGAATCCAAATCACTTTTATTGCCAAGTGTGCTTCACACACACAAGGAATTTGTTTTGGCAACAGAAGCTTCCTGTGTACATAAAGTGACAAGTGACAACACAAAATTAAATATGAGAAAAAGAAAAAGGCGATAAACATTAAACAGAGATGCAGTTAGTCAAAAAGATCTGGATGTTGAATTGTATGTACAGATATTTTGTAAATATACAGGTTGTAAGGTGCTGTGTACAAATGCGTGTGAGAAAGTATTGCATTGTATATTGTTATAAGGTGCTGTGTACAAGTGTGTATGAGAAAGTATTGTACATTAATTGCACAGTAGGGGAATATTTAACTGTTCATGAGGTAGATGGCCTGAGGAAAGAAACTTTTCCTGTGTCTGGCTGTTTTTGTGCTTGGTGCTCTGTAGCGCCGACCAGATGGTAACAGTTTGAACAGGTAGTGTGCTGGTGTGAGTCGTCCAGAGTGATTTTGCGAGCCCTTTTACTCACTCTGGAAGAGTACAGTTCTTGAGGTGTAGGAAGGGTAGTGCCAGTGATTCGTTCAGCAGTCCGGACTATTCGCTGTAGTCTACGGAGGTCAGTTTGGCAGCTGAGCTGAACCAGACGGTGATTGAAGTGCAGAGGATGGATTGGATGACAGCTGAGTAGAACTGCACGAGCAGCTCTGTGGCAGGTTGAACTTCCTCAGCTGACGAAGGAAGTACAGTCTCTGCTGGGCTTTCTTCACAATAGAGTCTATGTGTATGTCCTACTTCAGATCCTGAGAGATGGTGGTGCCCAGGAACCTGAATGACTTTACTGCAGCCACAGTGCTGTTCATGATGGTGAGTGGGGGAGTGCAGGGGGGTTTCACCTAAAGTCCACTATCATCTCCACTGTCTTGAGCGTGTTCAGCTCCAGGTTGTTGTATCTGGACCATAAAGCCAGACGCTCCACCTCCTGTGTATGCAGATCGTTGCCGTTCCGGATGAGGCCGATAACAGTAGTGTCATCCGCAAACTTCAAGAGCTTAATGGAGGGGTCGTGATTGCCAGCACTTTACCCAGGATCTTATAATCACAGCAGAGTAAGCTGATCGGACCATAAGATTCACATTTAAGTGGATCCTTATCCTTTTTAAGAAGTACTGCTATAACAGCCAATGTCATGGAGGGTGGGGGGAGTGATTCTGAGACAAGGCTTCAGCAAATACCTTGCACAACAGGGAGGTTAGCTTGGCAGAAAACTTCTTCTAAAACTCGGCCGGGAAGCCATCAGGGCCTGGTGCTTTCTGGTTTTCAATTTTTTGATTGCATTTTCAATTTCAGAAGGTGTTATATTTCCTTCTGGACTGACGTCTGACTGAATCACAGGGGATGAAAATTCTAAATGATTAAAAAAGCTCTCAATATGTTCAATTTCGTTTACCTCAGAGCTGTAAAGAGTTTTATAGAAGTTTTTTGTGGAGAGGTAAGCATGATCGAACACCCAATGAGAGGGAGAGCATGCTCGGAGCCCGGCGGCTAATCAGCAGGCCAATCAGAAATAATAAATAACACCTGTTTATTCTAGTGATTGGGCCGGAGAGACACCCTTCTTAAGGAGAGAAGGAGCAGCCGGGAGAGAGAGGAGAGCACACACACACACACACACGCAAAGCTACAGTGTGGTGGTGGCTATTTATTTGAAAAATAAAAGACCATATTTACCTGATATCGCCGACCCTGTCTCTTCTTCCCACAACAAGAACAAACATTTCTACATTTTTAAATTGATCATTAATTCCCTGTGATCAGTAATAATACTGCCATCATCCTTACTAACTGCTGCTATAAAACCAGCTGCTGAGGATTGTTTCAGTTGGTAACACAATAACCTGCCAGCTCGTTCACCATGTTTATAATGAATCTGGCGTGATCTTATGTGGAGATCCTCTGCTCTTTCACTTGTCAAGGAGTCATATTCCACTTGCAGAAGAAGTCTTTTCTTATGGAGCTCTACGGAAGGTATAGGCATAGGATGCTATAACTTATCTCTGGGGATTCGTTGTCTCAAGGAAGAAATCAATTTGAGCATCAATAAATTTCAAAAAGTCGTCTGCCAAGAGTCTTGAGTTAAACCGCCATGTATGTTGGGGATTACATTGCCTGGAAAACATAGCTTTAGTGAGACAATGGTCCGAAATAACAATACTACCATACTCCACTTCTGACATTAAGGGAAGTAACTGCTTGTCTAGGAGAAAATAGTCAATCCTGGAATAGGTTTGATGCACAGGTGAATATAAGGAAAATTGCTTGGAAGATGGATATTTAAATCTCCAGGGGTCACTTACACCATATGTCTGAAGAAAGGAGTTGATACA